>CANUEY010139556.1:0-11807 GCA_948099555.1 Croton setiger | reverse complement strand
CCCCGAGTTACACATTCCACAGCCCATGTTTTCTTTCTGCTCTCTACTGTACGGTATGTCATACCTCTTTTGACGGACCATGCAGCAACAGCATCCTGCACACTCTTCTTGCTTTTGAAATAAACACCGGCGTCGATACTCTCTGGATTCCCATCCCACA
This sequence comes from Croton setiger, assembly GCA_948099555.1. Lineage (NCBI taxonomy): Eukaryota > Viridiplantae > Streptophyta > Magnoliopsida > Malpighiales > Euphorbiaceae > Croton > Croton setiger. Next base: position 11,647 of record CANUEY010139556.1, on the reverse strand, counting down.
TTTTAATACCATCTGCGTTCTCCTCTTCAGCGTCTTCATCGCCTATGTCACCGTAAACAAACCCTAAACCCGACGTTAAAGATAGATATAATTCGTTGTCTGTACTGTCGTCCGATGGCACGAACTCAGCATCATTACTAGAACCCGTCCAAGCAGACATCTCATCCTCCTCCGGGAAGACCCCAATATCCTCGTTCTCCCTTTCAAGCGGCATTGAAATCAGCAATTCCACATTCTCGTTTACCTCTTCTGTGGCTTCATGGTCCATAATCACACGTGCAGCGCCGCTGCTTTTGCCCGCAACAACTGGTGCAGCAACAGCAATTTCCGCTATCTGTTCCGCACTAACATACGATTCCGGCCAGTTCTGCGCGTACAAATATAAAAAAACCATAGTCTGCTCATTCTCCAATATTATATATCTTCTGCAGTCGTTATATTCTGTCCACACCAGAGTAAATTCCAGTCGCACAACGGCTTTATCCACCCGACATGCTCTGCATACCTGATCGTAAAACTCCTCGAAACTTATTTGACGGTCAATGCATATTGTTGCATCAGCGCGACTGTAATTCAGAGCGACAACGCCGTCCACCAGTGGAAATGCTGAACTCCAATATATATTTACCGGAAATGGAGCATTATACGCCATTTTCAACCCCTGCTATTACAAAAATATAATTTGCTTAGTATATTTTCAACACAAATGAATTCTGCATTTCATTTTCGCTCTTCTGCATTCTGTTTTGGATATATGCAGCTTGAAGTTCGCATTAGACTTATGCGAACTTCTTTACTGCGTAATTTCTGCATTCTCGACACGTGTCATCTGTTTCCTGCCCCTGTCGCGCCTTAAGTTCGCATTTATCTTATACGAACCTAGAGTTTGCATTTGACAAATGCGAACTACTAATTACAATTACAAGTTCGCATTTGGTCTATGCGAGCTCCGCATATTTGTCCAGATTTTGAATCTTAAACACCAATCTGTCCACATTCAAATTTTTAAACCCCCACTTGGAAATCACCCCAACATCGACGTTTCTAAAGCAGAATAGTTTAAAGATTCTTTTTAGCAAAAGCAAGACTTTCATCTTTCATCCAATTCTAAACAAAAAGACTAGAGCTACCCCTTTTAAAGCCCATGCCTTTCAAAAATCATGAACCTTTTCTAATAGCCCATTTTTTTGAATCCCTAGCCTGGTAACCATTTTTTCACTATAAAACTAAATCTCAAATGGGCCAACCATTCAGTCATTCTAAGTTAGAGTCTTTCATAAAACATTACCTCCATAGTTAGCTTCATATCTTAGCTTCATAGTTGCACATCATTTCATCCTTCATATGGTAGCTTCACAACATTTCTTCCTCTTTATACAAAGTTATAACATTTCCTTCAAAGGATAAATTCATGGAATTTTCCTTTATAGGATAACATCGAACATTTTTCCTTCACAGGCTAGCTTCACAAAAATTTCTCCTTCATAGGATACTTTTATAACATTCTCCCACCATATGGTGGATTTAAAGCATTTACCCTTCATAGGATGTTGCTCTATAGTGTTTATCTTTTATAAGATGTTGCTTCATAGTGTTTACCTTTCATAGTATGTTGTTTCATTGTGTTTACCCTCCATAAGATGTCTCTTTATACCATTTACCCTTCATAAGAAGACCTTACAATATTTACCCTCCCTAGAATGACCTCACAGTCTGTAACCTCATCTGTAAGATGATTACATAGCATTTACCCTTCACAGGACGACCTCATGAAATTTTCTCCTGCATAGGATAATTAGACAATAATAATTCCCTTCATAGGATGATCTTTTAATATTCACCCTCTACAGGAAGACCCTTCATAAAATGGCTTCATAGCATTTCTTATTCATAGGATATTTCATCCTTCATGTGGATCTTGTTGATTTATTTCACTAACCCTTTTTGCAGAAGACCGACTCTCCATAGTGGAAGTAAGTAAAGAATCCCTAACAGAATGTAAACTAAGAAATACTATTTCCCAGTGAAGCAATGCAAGGAACAACCCCATAAAGTCATCAAATCTCAGAAACTCCATCATATTTAGCAAGATACAACAGATAGATACAAAGTTACAGGATACAATAAATCCCCTAGTGGTGAGTTATAGTTACAAGTGGTAAGCTACAGGTCATAAGTATTCTCTAGCAAACCGGGGTTACAAATGGTGAAATCACAGTTGTTAATGACACAGTTTAGTAACAATAATTTTAAAAATTGGTAATGACACAGTTTTGACAACAACACGGAAGTGACACAATTTAGTAACAACAAAGTTGGCAACGACAGAGTTTTTGTAAAAACACAGTTTGGAAACGAACATAGTTTGCTTACAATTCGGCATTGAAAAGTTGGAAACGACACAATTCATCAACAAAAGCATCAGTAATGACATAGAACTATACTTGGCCACAGGCCACGGCCCGCCGGGCAAGGCTGGGGGGAGGAAGAACTATGATGGACAGGCTTCGACCTTTTTTTAAAAAAAATTAAATTTACTTTTTTAGGTAGAAAAGAAAGAGAAAAATTGTTTGTGTCCATATAAAATGAGTAATTGAAGTTTAGGGAAAAAAATTGATTGAGTTAAAATTAAAATAAATAATGTAAGTAGAAAAAAATTTATAACACACTAACTGTAATAATTAGAAGAAGTAACATTTTTATTTATTGATGAAATTTACATAGAATTTAGAAGATTAGAATGAAATTGAACAATCGCAGTTCAATTATTAGATAAAAAAGGAAAAAAATTTAGGCTTGCAAATAAATTTTTTATTTTTTGAAAAAATTTATTTTGCCTACGTATTTTCTTTGGAGTAAAGAAAAATCAAAACCCACGTAATTCTATTAGTTACCTTAATTTTCGGCGGCGAATGAGCTTTTGGTGACCTCGGAACTTTCGTCGGAGGAAAAAGTCCAAGTATCTTGTTTTCGTGCATCGGTCGCCGTCCAATCGCCGACGCATGCATGGGCTTCAAAATTTTCTGCTCTTAATTTAGTTCTTTTTTTAGAAAGTAGTAGATCGTCAAGACTGAATGCTTGCTCCGCGATAGTTGACACCGACGCCACTAACACTTCTTTTGCGATTTCGCCATTTGGGAAGGTATCTTCATGTCTACTCTACCACTCCAAAATGTCAAAATTTATCGCATCCGTTGCTGAACCTAAAAATTCAAACTCTACGGACAAGTATTTGTCATGTTCCATAAAGAAACTTGCACCGGTCCCCCTCGGCCTTTTCTGGCGTTGGGAATAAGTAAGAGACATTTTATTTTGAACCTAGGTCCCACCCATTCTGGCGGGAGTGCCAATGTCAGTAGCTGAAGCGTTATTTGCAGAAAATTCAAGAAATAAATCATTTACTATTTGTCTAGTTTCATTAACTAAATTATGAACATTTATTTGTTCATGTAAAGGTAAATTCAGATTATCATAATAAACATATAAAAATTTTTCTAATACATCTAATCTACATCTAGGATCAAACAAAACAGTAACTAAAAATAAATTTGAAATATTTTTAAAATAATGTAACAATTTAAATTAATGTCATGTTCAAATATTTGCAACCTATCTATATTAATACTACATTGGAAAAAAAATATGTGAGGTGGATTTATAAACATGGCTAAATATTTTAATTGCATCATTAAAAATTTTTAGCAAATTAATTATTTTGCAGATATTTCCCATGATTATGGATAAATCACAATATCCCGATTTTCCTATGAATTGTAGAATGCGCACAATGCATTCTAATATTTGTATGATTATGCTAATAAAGTGTAAGTGGAATTCTACCTATGCACAACATCATGTATAAATTTTGTAAGAGTCAAATTATTACTCATACAAAATCTAAACCAATTTTTCATAAATTTATTACAGCTATATAAATGTTTAATTGTGTTTTTTATGGGTCTAATATGAACTTCTAAAAATTTCAAATCATCTTGAACACAAAAATTCAAAACATGTCATGCACAGCTAATATGAAAAGATTTTCTGCCAACATTTCATTGGCACAGTTTTTTTAATTGATGTATACATGCAGTGTTTGATGCAGCATTTTCAAATGAAATAGTTAAAATTTTCTTCACCAATTTATATTCGTCTAAAATATTATGAATTATTTTATATATATTTGCGGCAATGTATCTTTCGTCAAAAACACGAAAGACAATTATTATTATTTTTTTTTTTGGAACTGTAATGAATTATCAATGTAATGGACTGTTAAACCCATGTAGGAATGGTTGTGTCAATTATCTGTCTAAAAATCAGAACAGATAGAAACACGATCATCCATTGCAACAAATTGAGCAATTAATAATTTTTTTCTTTCCTTAAACAAAGTTAAAATATTTCTTTTATTAGTATTTCTAGCCATAGTTTTAGTAAGTGGATTAACACATGATTTTAAAAATTTAATAAACCCATATTTTTCACCAAAAGAAAAAGACAATTTTTCAACAAATATAAATTCGGCTAATCCTCTTTTAGAATCCTTATCATTAAAATTAAAAATTGAATTTTTTGAATATGTGTACCCGGATATTTGCATTTGGATTCTTTTTTTACCTAAGAATTCCGTCGGATGCTTTTGCTCCAAGTGTCGCTTTATCGTTCCATATCCTCCGCTGATTTCTCATTTGCAACGTGTGTTACAATATTTGCAAACTTGAAAATATTCAGAATTTTCGACGGACTCCCGTCGGAAATGTTAAGACACATCACTTGTGTGCTTTTACAATATATATTGTTGTTATTGTGTCCGCATTTCCTCGTCTGATTGAATTTCGGGACTATAAAGTAAAAAAAAAATCATAAGTATAAAAATAATTAGGTGGTAAAATAAATCCTTAGGCCGACAAAAAAAATTCAAGTAAGAAAAAAAAATTAATGTTACTAAAAAATATGTGAATAAAAATTACGTAAGCGAGGAAAAAAAATAATGTAAGTCAAAAAATACCGTGTTTATTGTTGTGACGGTGGTGGTGGTGGCGGTGGCGGCGGCATGTGGGTTGGAAGATTTTGCCGCGACTCATCGATCGTGAAGTCGTCAAAATGGGCTGGATCAACACCCCGCCGATAAACATTTGAGCTATTGTTGGATCGATTGGATAATCAAATAAATCATGAATTATCATGTCTTCAACTTCTTGAATTTTGGGTTTCTTACCCTTTCCTCTGGCGGCATTTGATCCGGGTTGATACATTTTTTTCTAAAAAAATTTAAATGAAGAAGATAACTAATATAATTTGGTTAAAAAATTAAGCAAAGTAGTGGTATAAATAGATTTGCTATTACGGGAACGAAAAATAAATTAGCACTAAGAGAATTAATTAAATTTTGGGAGAGAGTATGAGATTGTAGAGTGTTTGAGCAAAATGTGAAACAAAAATTTGCCACCCCCCTCAAATTTATAGGGAAATCCTAAAATTTCGTTGGACTCAGAATACCCTCGCAAACTTACGCTTTTTCCTGTTGGTAGGGGCAAACATGTCCAAAAATTCAAAAACCCTCCAAATATGCTATATCGGTTGGAACTTCCAGGCCCAACGGTTCCAGCCAACGGTCTCCAGCCCATAAGGCCCACCGGTTAAGTCCTGTCAAACCCCGCTTCTTACGGCCCGGTTGTTCAGCCCACCGATTACGACAGTCATTCCAACGACTAGCAAACCAGCGGTCTAGCCCACAGTTTTAATCGGCGGTTAACCGTAATTTCAAAAATTGAAAATAAACATGGTTAACTGGCGGTTCAATTAGACGGTTCGGAGATGGTTAGAGTTTGTGGCGGTTTACGGTTCAAAAATCCTTTGAATCTTAACCGGACTACCGGCCAAACGATTTTGGTTACGGTTCGGCCGGTTACGGTTCAGGGGTGGGCCGGGCCGGTTAGGGGGCAGGCCAAAATTGGCGGGCCTAACTGGCCCATGGCCTTATCTACACTGAACAATTTCAATACATTTGGTTACAAGTACTCTAATACAACAATAGCAACACCAACAGCAACAATAATGGTTACAACAACAACACTCAGTCTTAGAGACATTATTTAAAGTTGGCAATAGTTACACAAGGATATAAAAGCATCATCAGCAATCAACGACTATCAAATTTTATCCTTTATGAATCATTGCATAGTCAAAACTAGTTCAACCATGTGATGAATGGCAAACTATAAATACCAAAATTTGATACTCTCTAATTGGGCCAAAGCTTAGGCCCAATCCCTTTCAAGATACAATCCAATTCAAAAGCAATTTTCCAAGCCTGCAAGCCCAAACCAGACACCGTTCTAGCCTTTCTACAAGTTCAACATCAAGGTTTTTTAAACCCATATATTCCTCTCATTCTCAATTAAGTCATGCCTTGAACCAGAAATTTTTCTAACTCAAATTGGTTGAGAATCAAACAGAAAACTAAGCAGAAAGTAAAATCAGCTCAAACTGAACCAAAACCAGATTAAACCGTGTCAAAGTCAAACAGTCAAGCCCATTCAGTAGCTCATTCAGTCAGAAGGTCCAACCAACAGACACCACATGTCAGCGCGTGGGACAAGTACGCTAGACTCCACCACTGTGCATGGGCCTCACGCGCCACCATCACATTGTGCCATATGGTCGCAATGCACCATTGCTAATGGTCGCCGACTGACTAGAATTTTGGCCAACTTTAGCGATCGGTCACTAATCAAATAGTTCTATATTAGCATGCCACCTCACTACCATGTTAGCACTAACCGCCACCTTGCTTCAGCCAGCTTTTACCATGTCTCACCACTAGCATATGGCTTGTCAGGTGCCCGCTGACTTCTCCATTCCTCCAACTTGCAGCTGCCACGTGGCCTATTTACAGGGTGCCATGTGGCACCTCCTCTACCAATCCAAAATTTTCACAATGTTTTCTTCTATCTCAGTCTAGTTTCTTCTGATTCTAAAGTTTTTAGAGGCATTTATTCTATAATATTCTTTTCTTACCTTCAAGGAAAAGAAACCTAATCATACTCAGACTTAGAAATAGCTACCTACTCCTAAATAGGCCATGTCTGCTGTAACAACCTATACCCTATATGCATCATTTAAAACAGTGCTATATTTTTTTATAACATATAATATGTTATGTAACAACTACTATGACTTTTAGACTCAATTATTACAAGTCTCAATCATAACTTACCGCTTATGAATCTATATGCAATAATCACAACTACTGTGCTATAAGTTTACATAGTATACAAGCTAAACCAAACACATTGATATAATTTACATATTAGAAACTCTATATGTGATGCAATGACAAACTACCATGCATATGACATGTCATATACTATCCACTATAACTTTAAATCAATTATTACATGCATTATTAATAATTTACATATCATATAACATAAATCTATATGAAAAAATTAAACAAATGATGCAAATGCGAGAGAGAGAGATCTCAGCCTTCAGCTGATCGACCCGAGCAGAAAGGAGGTGGAACTGACGCCGTCAGTTACCAAACAAAAACCTAAAATCATAGAATTGCAATTTAATGAGTTGCATACTCAGTAAGTATAAACTAAAACAATATAAAACAAGATAATAAATCACAATTCAAAATCATACACCAAACTTGTCGATGGCAAGCTTATTTCATAAGATTTCATTTACCTTGCAAGCTGTAACTGACTTAACAAAAAATTTCCAATAAATTTATAACAATAGATACATACAACAACATACCAATGTCTATGTCATATTATTTTTACTCTGTAAGCTATAGCTAACAGAGTCAATGACATGTAATTCATGTCAACAAGTGTAAACCAAAACAATTTGAAGATAGAGCATAAGTCATATTATCATAATAACAGCTTAAATTACATAGATCATATTCTCATATTAAACGTCAACACATGGCAATACACAAATGCAGATGATATGTAATTCCATTTAGTTTCGTTATGAACCATCAAGCCAAGTATTGCCCCGGAAATTTCACAGAGCATGTGACAATAGCTGGCCCGTAACACTATACCTGAATGTTTCATAGGTCATAAAAAACACTAAGACCCGTAGGTCCATCCGTAGCAATATATTGACCCGAAGGTCCATCCGTAGCAATATGTTGATCCGAAGGTCCATCCGTCAATTCATATAGAGACCCGTAGGTATCTTTTGTGAAATTTGTAAATACTAGTCAAAATGGTCACAACGGCCTTAATTATGTACTGTAAAAATGCACTTGCATGACATATAACCATTTATCATAATATTTCATATAATCCAATGACCAGACTTCAGTGTCCAAACAATATATATATCAAATAATATATTTCTACAAAGTCAATTGGTTGGATTTTAGTACCCACTCAATGATCAAATCACATAATCAATATCCAATGAATCCAAATGGCCGGGTTTTAGTACCGTCTAAATAGTTCAATTATCATATATTCAAAGTAAATAAGTCAAATGATCAGGTTTCATTATCGATCCAAACAGTTCAATTATCAAATATTCAAAGCAAATAAGTCAAATTATCAGGCTTCAGTAACGATCCAAACTATTCAATTATCATATATAATCAATATCACATAAGTCAAATGATTGGGCTTCAGTACCGGTCGAAACAATTCAATTTCAATATAAATCATCATTTCACAAATATTTCAATTCACAAACAAAATCAGTAAGTTTACACATACTTCAAAGCTATAAGCTAGGTTGGGTCTCGGGTTATTTACCCCGTCCCCCCTCTAACACTCGATGCTTCTATATTACATAACATAACAAATATTCAAATTATAATATAAACGATTCATATATGACATGATGCATGATAAACATTTATTCCTCTTAATTAATTTGATTTCATAACAAAATAATTTTATCTCCTTTGAATTTTAACTTAAAACATATGTTTTCTATATTAAAAACACTTAAAAACACCATTTAAATAAATTTTCAAACTTAATTTATCATATACTATTCATATTTAACAATATCCATAATTATCAAACTCAATTAGTCCAAACAATAAAAATAAATTCAATTTAAACCAAAAATGAGTTAATTGAATAGTTTATCAAAATTTTCAGGACTTAATTGAAGTTTGGTAGTAAGTTTTAGGGTCAAAATCTAGTTTTTAGAACTTAATTTGGGCAGAGGGACTAAATTTAAAAGTTTTTAAACTTTCCAAGGGCTTAATTAAAATGAGGCAGTAACTTTAAGGGCCAAAATATAATTTTTTAAATCCAATTTGGGTGGAAGGACCCAATTGAAAACAATTAAAACTTCAGAAGGACCTATTTAAAAATTCGCCAAAACTTTAGGGGTCAAAATGTAATATGCAAGGACTAAGTTGAAAATAATTAAATTTTTGCTGAAAGGACTAAATTGCATCAAATTATAAACTTTAGAGGTCAAAATGTAATTTTACCAAATTCTGGGACTAAGGAGGAAATTTTCATCAAAACGCAGCCTGTGCTGCCGTTTTGATCTTCTTCTTCCTCAGACCCAGAAACTTTCCCCGATACCCTGTTTCTGCCCTCTTTTTCCAGTCGCTTTTCCGGCGATTTCTGGCAACTTTCCGACTATTTCTTGCCATCAATCTCTTCCCAGGAACACCCTTAAACTATCCCAAGACCCCAAAGTAACTCATGCAAGATGGTTCTTCCTTTTTTTTCTCTCTTTTTCTTATTTCCCTCTCACTGCCCTTTTTTGTTTACTCTACTGATTTTCTCTTTTTTTGGCTTCTCTCTTCCCTTTCTTCCCTTTCTACTCTATTCCTAATCATCCCTAGACTATAAGGAAGCTAAGGATAGGACTGGTTTCTAGTTCTTTTCTCTCTTTTCTCTTTCTTTCTTCTCTTTTCTAGTTTTATTTCGCGGTTACTGTTCCTCTCATTTTCCACCTCTTCAACCCTTCCTCCAACCTCTAAAACATCTTAGGAACAAAACAAAATACTAACATTTCCACCTCCTACTTGTTTTTAAGTTAAACTTTGTAATTATCCCTTTTAAATCTATTATTCTTTTCTTTCATTCTTACCTTTTAATTTCATTTTGTTTCTACCCAAAACCAATCAATTTCCTCCCTTTTCCATAAATTTTAATCATTAAAATAATATTTAAAAACAATATTAAAAGTTTCGGTGAAATCGGGTCCGAAAAATATTCACGGCACGGTCGGAGCCCGAAACTGACTCTAGTACCTCAGAGGAACCAAAATTTTACGATGTCGTCGTGGTCTTAGGGTTCCAAAAACAACTAAACATTCAATATATTCCAAAACATTCAAAGTCAAAACTATTTCTTTTTAAATTATTCGCGTTACCGACATTTTTATCGATCACGGCAGCAAAAACCCTAAACATGCATTGTTTACGTCAACCGACTGTAAACAAGCCTAAAAACTTAACTTATTCATATTCTTTAATTATGTGACATCCCTAACCAAAGCATACGTCTTTTTGACGTCATTTCACGCATTTCATGCATTTTTATTTAAATGCATCGGAATATGACATGCTATATGACATTTACATGAAATAATTGAACTGAGAAATGATTATAAATGAGATAAAAATGTTAAACAAGAGTGGTTTTAAGTTCGTTTATCGTCGAAAGACATAAACGGAGCCAATTAGGGTTTTCGGCTCGCGCGATCGAAAAATATCGAAAACGCACTATATTTTAAAGAAAATGAATTTAATGTGATTTCATGTGCTTTCATATGTGATTTAAAGGGTTTTGGGACCAAAAATTATACGACGACGTCGTGCGGTTTCGGTTCCGCAAAATTGTCGAGGTTTCGGTTCGGTTTAGGGCACCGACCGAACCGCGAAAAATTTCCGGTTTCCGATTTTTACAAAATTTTATACACATGATTTACAATTTATTTTAACGCCGAAAACAAAATTATAGCTGTTGTTGATTTGGTTTGGTAGGTTAAATTAGAGAAATGTGGGGGTTGAGAAAATGAGTATAAGAAGTAGGGTTATTTGTTTAAGTGTAGGATTATTATATGTTATTTGGTTAAGTAGATATTTTGTATGAATAGGAAATTTTGAATGAGTGGACCTTAGGAGCTCAGTTTTGTGGCTGGGAGGTTTGAATGAAAAGGGGTCACGGCTGAGAAGCAAAACCAAAAGGGAAAGAAAATCGTGGAAAAAGAAGAAAGAAGAAAGAGAGAGAAAGTGTGGGAGAAAAAGAAAACTTGGTGAGAAAACCTTCCATTCAATCTGTTTCTTAAGCTTTTGGGGTGTGTATTAAGTGTTTAAAAGTGTTAGATAAAGAAGAGAGGGGCTGGAATTGAAGGAAGAACGAAAACACCATTTTTAGGTAACATTTCTGGGTTTTTGGCAGTTTCACGAAGGGGACTTTGAGCCACTTTATCTTCCAAACCGTGATGCATGGGGAGATTTGGCTCTGATGGAATTGTAGAGGGTATGTAGGAGAAGAGATCTGTGGTTTTAGATCGCCGGAAAACGGCCGGAGGTGAACGTAACGATCGTCGGAAGTTGGGAGGAAAATAGGCAAAAACTGGATCTGGGTAAAAATCAGTGTGGGAAGCCAACTTTAGGCCACCATATCTTTCGATCCAGACATCCATT
>CANUEY010139344.1:0-10815 GCA_948099555.1 Croton setiger | reverse complement strand
AGTTACATGTCTGGTTTATATACTATGTTTACATGTGTATATGATCACGTATGAACTAATATGGATATTTTCAAGTAACACAGATGTATTAAAAATGTGTGATTATTTGGATTAGAGAAGTCCTAAGAGATAAATTTCTTTTGACAGGTTTTGTTTAATATTTTTCAATTATGTTTTATTGATTTGTTTATATTATATAGTTGCACTTACTGAGTTTGCAACTCATTAAATTACCTTTATATGATTCCAGGTTTACTTGAGGCAACTGACAGCATCAGTTTCATCGTCTTTTCTCTGGGCCGGTTAGCCGAAGCTTAGGATATCTCTCTCTCGCATTTCATCTTTTGTATCATCTTATCATGTAGATTTTTGTCATATGTTCTGTTAATAAAGCTTTGGGATAAATAGGTTATCGGTTTCTAATATATTATCTGTGATATTTGGTTTATGTTTTGGTTATTTGTATGTTAATGGTTGACTTGGACTTAGGTAAAAATGAGAATGTAATATGATAAAAAAAAATATATATAGCATGTTTTATGACGTAAGAGTATACGTAGAGGATGTTACACAATGTTCTCTCAAACATCATATATTTTTTCAAATTCATCTTTATTATTTACAAAACTATATCTGTTTTCCATGTTTCTTAAATTTATTCTATATATATACTATATTCTATTTCTTCATCTTTATGTTCATCTTAAGTCAATTGATTAGGCTTTAGTATCGGTTCAAACAATCAATAAGCATATGTTATCAATATTACATAAATCAAGTGATCGGGCTCAGTACCGGTCCAAACAATTGAATATCAATAATATTCAACATTTCACAATATCACAATTCACAAACAAAAATCAGTAAATTTACACTTATCTCAATGTTGTGAGCTAGGTCGGGTCTCGAGTTTTTTACCTCGTCCCCTCTAGAACTCGATGCTCCTATATTATAAAGCATAACAAATATTCAAATTATTATAAAACAATTCACATATGCTGTGATGCATGATTAGACATTTATCTCTTTTAATTAATTTAATTCCATCACTAAATAATATTTTTTCCTTTGAATTTTAACTTAAATCATATATTTTCTATATAAAAAACACTTAAAAATATTATTAAAATTATTTATCAAAATTAATTTATCAAATATTAGTCATATTTAACAATATTTATAATTATCAAACTTATTTCTTAGCCAATTAGTCCAAACAATAAAAATAAATTCAATTTAAACAAAAAATGACTCAATTAAACAGTTTTTTCAAAGTTTTTAGGGGTTAATTGAAGTCTGACAGTAAGTTCTAGGATCAAAATATAGTTTCAAGATGTTAATTTGGGCGGAGGGACTAAATTGCAAAGGTTTAAAACTATCTAGGGGCATAATTGAAATGCCGTAGTAAGTTTAAGGGGCAAAATATAATTTTCTAAAATTCAATTTGGGTGGAAGGACCCAATTGAAAACGCGCTAGAACTTCAAGGGTCAAAATGTAATTTGTCAGAAATCGAATCTGGCAGGACTAAATTGAAAACAAATAAAACTTTGTTGGAAGGACTAAATTGCATTAAATTATAAACTTTAGGGCTCAAAATGTAATATATCAAGTTCAGGTACCCAGTGGGTAATTCCATCAAAACGCAGCCTGTGCTGCTATTTTGATCATCTTCTTCCTTCTGCCCAGAATTCCAGCCCGAAACCTTGTTTCTGGACCCAACTTCCAGGCGGTTTTCCGGCCATTTCTCTCCACCAATATCTTCCTAGGAGCACCCTAAGGCTATCCCAAAACCCCAAAGTTACCTATGTAAGCTAGATTTTATTCTTTTTCTCTCTCTTTCTCCCTTCCCACACATTGTCTCTGTTTTAGGAAACGCTACTATTTTCAATGTTATTCTTCGTTTCTAGCTTTTCTTTTCCTTTTCACACTCCTCTAATCTCTTCTAAGACCTCCTGGGATTATATAGGAGCCATGGAACCCAAGCTCTCTAATCTCTTCTAACACCTCCTGGGATTATATAGGAGCCATGGAACCCAAGCTTTCTTTTCTTTCTCTTTTCATTCTTTTCTCTCTTTTCTCTCTCTTTTCTGTTTTCGCTCCGTGCCTACTGTTTTCTTACCTCTTCTACCTCTTCACCTCTTCATTTAGACCCTTTAGTCACTCCAGAAACAAAACTAATCAACCACCTTTACACCTCCGACTTCATTTCCACTTAAACAAATCAAAATTACCCTAAAACTCTATTTTAACTTATCCCCTTTCTTTCCTTTTTTATTTCCAGCCCAAAACCGTATCACTAAACACATTTTCTTTCACTTTTAATCTCAAAATGATAATTAAAAACAATGTTTGAAATTTCGGTGAAATCGGGTTCGAAAAATATTCGCAGCCCGATCAATGCCCGAAACCAACTTCAGAACCTCGATAATGACAGCGGAGCCAAAATCGTATGACATCGTTGTACTTTTAGGGTTCCAAAACAAATAACTGTGAGTACTCAAATTTTGAGGCCCGAAAAACCGAGTTCTATAGACTGCAAACAGTCGAGTCGGATCAGGCGTTTTCGGAAAATAGTGCCGGAAGTATGCCTTCATGGTACTACAAACATCCGGGATTTTATGAGGGTTGCAGAAATGCCCTAAGAAAAGCCATCGGAGTCCCGGAATGTCCCGAAAAGACTCCAGAAAGAAAAATGGGCGAGTTACGGAGGCAGGCACTCCTGGCCGCCCTCCGAGGGCGCCCTCTGCCGCCCTCCCTCCTAGGGCGCCCCCGGCCACCCTCGGTTGACTTTTGGCCGAGTTTTGCCCTATAAATACCCCCTCAAACATCTATTTTCCTCACACCTTGAGCTGTGTTAACAATCGCTCTCTTCTCCCTTTTTGTCTACGGTGATTCTTCATCTCCAAGCAATTCTTTATTGCTTTTTGCATTGCATTATTGTGATAACTTGCATTTTCATTCATAATCACATAATAAAATAAGTCCAAATCAAGCTAAAGCTGCGAAGCGGGTGACAATTGCCACAGGTATGATCCGAAACTCATTCTTTTTGACTTAATGCTCTTCTACCCCTTTCTCAATCATGCATACATGAAATTTTGCATCATATAATCACGCTTTTTGGCCACAGTGTCACCTAAATCACTTATTTTGGCCACAGCGCCACTTTAAATCAACTTTTTGGCCGCAGCGCCATACTAAGTCGCACTTTTGGCCGCAGCGCCACCCCAAAATCACATTTTTATGCCCCATGGCCTAATAAACTCTTTTTCCCTAGCGAAAACATACCAAAAACACATTTTGGCCAAAAGGCTTAAAAATCAATATTCCCCAATGGAAAACACTAAAAATCACACTTTTCAACCGCGGACGTCGTTAAACTCTTTTTTCGGCCACTAGGCCTACATTTTAAACATTTCAACCGCAAAAGTCGTTAAACTTCTTTTTCGGCCACTAGGCCTACATTTTACACAGTTCAACCACAGACGTCGTTAAACTCCTTTTTTTGCCACCAGGCCTACATTTTACACATTTCGACCATGGACGTCGATAAACTCCTTTTTCGGCCACTAGGCCTACATTTCGACCATGGACGTCGATAGACTCGTTCGGCCACTAGGCCTACATTTCGACCATGGACGTCGATAGACTCCTTCGGCCACTAGGCCTACATTTCGACCATGGATGTCGATAAACTCTTTTTTTAAGTCACTAGGCCTACATTACGACCACGGACGTCGATAAACTCCTTTTTTCGGCCAAAAGGGCTAAAATCACTTTAACACACTCATAGCATGCGTACATGCATACATACCCCACCATCACGCCTTTAAATAGGCAATTTCGAACTACATTGACCTTGATCTCTCATTCAAACGAGAGTATGTAGGTATATTCGAGATCTAACCTCGAATAGCAAGTCTTCCCTCGATCCTTTCCAAATCTCTTCATTCCTGCATTGCATACATTTAGGAAAAAAAATCATGAATATGAATGCATGACATAACCTCCGAATCCACCTCGGGTTCGAAGACTAATGCATTTCATCCATTGGAGCGATTAACTTAGAAATAGGTTAATCGCAAAACGGAATCACTAGGGGTTCTTTCTTAATTTTTCCCCTTTAACAAAATAAATTAAATGGCGACTCTACGCACACACACACATTCACCCCGAGTGAACATCCCTGGCCAACCGACTCCTCGCAGATCGGCCCGGCGACTCAAAAGAAGGCCACTCCTTCGGTAAGGGTTCACAATAACATTCATTTAAATATCCAAAACATCAAATGTCAAATTCATTTCTTTTAAATTTTTCGTGTTTCCGATATTTTATCGGCTGCGATAGCAACAACCCTAAACAGGCTTCGTTTACGTCGATCGACTATAAATAAGTCTTAAAAACTTAATTTATTCACATATTTAACTAAATCTCTTATAATATTTACATATACTTAATTTTTTAGAATATAAGAAATTTCTAATTAAAATAATGCTTATACGGTAAAATCGTAAAATGCTTTATGCTTAAAAATGACGACAGGTATGACATATGATTTAGGTTAGGGATGTCACAATTACTATACTTGTTTAATGATTTGATGCTACACGATAATGAGGATATATAATTATTGAGTAATTATGATCCTTAAATATCAGAATTTCATATAGAAATGACTTATACATAATTTTTATGATATGAAATGAATGATGTTATGTAATACTTAATGCTCTATAAGGTTAAGGCTGTAACCTAATGTATAACGCTATGTTGCACCATAATATTCGCAGTACTACTTATGATATGTACCTTTATAGTAATAAGAGCCTTAGGTGCCTCTATTACGAATTGTATGATTAATTGATACTATATGGATCTATGTTTCAGAAATAAACATATATGCCTTGATATATGGACCTATGAGCTAGCAATAGACTTAGGTGTCCTTGTATGGACCTACGATACCATAACGGTTCTAGGTGCCCCTCCCTTATCACTTAGCTCCCTTATCACTTAGTTTCCCTATTAACCTAGTAGAGCATGTTTTGTGTGTGTGTGTGTGTGTGTGAGAGTGTGTGTGTGTGTGTGTGTGTGTGTGTGTGTGTGTGTGTGTGTGTGTGTGTGTGTGTGTGTGTGTGTGTGTGTGTGTGTGAGAGAGAGAGAGAGTGTGTGTGTGTGTGTGTGTGTGTGTGTGTGTCCGCACGATCGAGGTAAAATACAAAGAAAAGTAAGATTGCATGCGGCTTATATTTCTATTTAAGTTAAAGTATCTATTGGGCATTCTAATGCTCAACGAGTTGCATAACTAACTCGCAAATTTTTGATAGAGCTTGAAGTTACTGGATTGAGTCATCTCCATCAACAAACTTAGAGGGTAGATACTTATTTTGATATTTTGATTTTTATTATGGCATTGTACAAGTTAGGGTAATATAAATTGTATAGCTTGTACAAGGGTAAAACATTTGGCCTACATTTTTGTTAATGAGAATATTGATACATTCATACATTTTAATGGTTTGACAATGGTTATGAAAAATGTTTGTAGCTATTTGATTAATGATAATAGGTCAAGATACATGGGTTTGATAACTTGCATCTGACGAATCGAACCAGTTTGTCCAAGAATCGGCGAGGAACGCCACGTATGTACTTTCAATTATTTCCTGTATGGCACCATGAACTTTACGAATATCTTTTTACACATCCTCGTTTCAAATTTCCTTCAAAATCTTTACCGTTCTCCTTAAAATGATTTTCAAATTGAGAGATTCGAGAACCAATGAAATTGGAGAAAAATAAAATTGCTGCCTTGTTTAAGTACTGTATAATTTTCAGTAAAAAACTCAAAAATCTTATGTTATTAAGCCACATCAAACAGCTACCTCCCAATTCATGCTACTCCAAACATTACTTGTAATCATGCGTAGTTTGTATAGAAGAAGTGTGTTTAACCAAAAAAAAAAAAAAAAGTTCAGGTGCATGATTCATTTGCAAAAATTCACAATGCCATACGAAAAATAATTGAAAGTTGAGGGGTAATAAGTGAATGTTTAGGGGTATATATAAATATGTAGGAGGGCAAATATGAATTCAAATTGGTCACAATCACAACCTAACAAGAAGTACGCACTTTAACTATGTTTCATCACCAAACACACTTTAACTATGTTTCATCACTAAATTTACAAAATCTATGTATGAATCGTACATACGCAAAGGCATAATTTTTCCCCAATTTTATCATGCTATCTTTTCCAGCATTAAACGAATAAGAGGTTGGGTCAATGGTATTTTACAAAGCAATGTGACAAATATTTCATTAATATATATATTTTTTGCTAAAAGAATAACATCCCTTTAATATTTTCTATTCTGGCTACAAAATTAGAAAATGTATTGGTTTGATTAACCCTATAACTTTGTTTTTATTTTAAGTAGTAATTAGTTAGTTTATGTTTAATTTTATGGATTCAATTTCTAGTTTGCTATAATAATATAAGAAAAAAAACACCCACGTGAAACACATAATTTTACGAGAGAAAGATATAATATATCTCAAATTTGGTTTCTACATTTAACAATATACACAAAATGGACATAAATACAATATAATGCTAAGATCAAACCTTAGTATCTTGCTCTTGAATCTCATGAATCCCTTGTTGAAATGAAAACAAAGAATTGGGAGAAACAGAAGAGAAAGAAAAAGAAGAAGCAAAACAAGAAACAGCAGAAGAAAAAGTTGCATTAGAACAAGAAGTATCAATCTCTTCTTCCGCTTCTGCTGCATTAATATTAATTTGAACAAGAAGATCAATAAATGCTTGAACTATAAACCCATGATTCTTCTTTCCATTAACCTTTAGATACCATCTTAATAACTCTTCCAAACACTCCCAATCTTTAAGTCCATGAGATTCCACCATTTCTTCCATTGATTTTCTAAAATCGACGTATGGATTATCAGACTCCAAAGCAATAACTACACTTTCCTTAAATGGCTTTGCTTCTTCAAGAATCGAATTTGTATCACCACCAGGCTCAAAAAACAACCTATCGGTCGCCGCCGTAACGCCGCGGACTACCATTTCTAATGACTCGCCATCGAACTCGTTTGACTCAGTTGAGAAACTCGCTGTCTCAACTGAGGAAGAATTTGTAAACCATGATTGGGGAGTTTCAACCCCATCAGCAGCAGCAGAATTAGTAGAATCAAAGAAAACTGAGTTTACAGTTTTGAAAATGTCGTCTCTGAAAGAATGAGTTTTTGGGTTGTTGCAGGAAGGCCATTTTGTATCTTTTCTTTTGAAGATTGAAGGGATCTTCATTTTTTTTGGGGGGGTTTGATCTGGAAATGGAGGAGATGGTGGGTATTTGGACAACTGTATTTAAACAAGAGGTGAGAAAAGTGAGGAAGAAGATGGAAAGAAAATGGGAGAGGTAGGACCTGTCATGTGTCTATTAAATTTGTGGGTTTGCTGAATTCAATGTGTTATTTAATGTCTCCTAACTGCAACTGTTTCTTTCTTTTTTTTAAATTCAGAAAATAAAGATTAAGATTCACAAAAACAACTCAACATAAAGATTATGTCTAAATGATTTGCTTTTGTTGGTCACTAACTAGCAATTAATATATAGTCAAAATTTTTTAAAAAAGAAAAAAAGGGTTCATTTATTTCTCTATGTACACACGAGTCTTAAGCTGCTGAATGTCTGGTTATTTTTATTTTTTGTCCCCAAAAGGTTCTTCACTAAACCATGCAGGTAGGTGGAGATTTATTGGGAGAAAGAAGTTTGAAAGGATATCTAATTATTTTTAGACTCGTAATTTAATTTATTTTTTATTATGTCAAATTAAGAAAAATTTATTTTTTATTATATCAAACTAAGAAAAACCAATGTAAATTCATTTTTAATTAATTAATCAACTCAATTAATAAAGCATTATATAAGCGAACCAAAAAGAATTCAGAAATCATAAAATGATGATCAAATCAAGAAAAAAAAAAGTAAAGGAGTAGAAAAGAAAGCAAAACAAGGATTTTTGAAATTTTAGGTTTACTATTTGGGTTTATATCTTAAATATATCCAAATATTTTTTTATAGAAAATCAAGGCCGATATAGTTTAAAATGTCAATTAAGGTAAGAAAAAGAATGTATTATACATGAGTGTGTTGTGTATTTTTGTGCTTTCGGCGACTTGAAAGATGTTAGCTTTTAGCCAAAATTTAATGTCGGCTACTTAGTAGCAAGATATTAGAAAGTGGACATTTAGTGTCAAAAGAAGTGTAGATGAACAATTGAAATAGTATTTAGAAGCATATCTGGTTTAACCTTCGGCTGCTTCAGAGCTTCAGTTTGAATTGGTTTTGAACTTGAGTCTTGATTGTTGTTCCAAAGTTTTGGCAAGTAATGACTGTTATGTTGATCAAAATGCTTAAAAGAAAGTAAGGAAAGCGATAAAAAGAATGTTTAAGGAAAGCAAAATGAAGGGACTGAGTGTCTGTCAACACAGATAAAACCTTGGTTGAAATTAAAGGCAAATTCCGCTATTTATAGGCAGAAAATGACATTTCAGCGGATGGCGGGCGCAACACACAGCTGACAGTAGGCATAAGACTGAAAGGGCGGTGGACATTGGGGATGGCAGACGGCTAGCATCGAGTTTGTTGACTTTTTTATTTTTCCTATTTTCGTCCTTTTCACATCCTTTCATTTTCCGGATATTTGAAGTACTGTATTGATATTTTTTGGGATCAAATGAAAAAGGTTCACAATTCGAAAAAGTGGGTTCTAGAGCACCCGCAAAAATAATTCGCTAACTTGACCCCCTAAAAACAAAGGAATTTAGGTTATAAAATTTGTGACAAGCCTTCGACTCTTATAACACTTTTGAAAGTCGTCCGTCTCGGAATTTTCTTTTTAGAAAGCTATCCTGGTCCCTTAATGAACATTGTATGCACAAACTAGCCAAAATTTAAGTATTCATAGTTGGCTAGTACTAGGTTTTACAAAAATGGTTTGTGAGACCTAATGTTCTTCTAAATGAAAAATTTTGGTCATTAACCGTTTCGTTCCTCCTGCATTTCATTAGCAAAAAAACTAGATAAGTATGCAAATTGTATCTTAAGACATTATTCAGCTTTTAAAATGATTTAGGCTATCTAAAGCCAAAAAAAGGTTGTTTTCTAAAGCAAAGATGAGTTTAGGGTTATTTGTAACCCAAAGAGATGATTTAGGGTTATTTACAATGCAAAAAGTGTTTTGCCCCATCGTGTGGGCTTAAAAGATGATTTTCCTTTTATGAGGGCTTAAAAAGATGTAGTTTGCCTATTATAAGGGCTTAAAATAGAGTTCACCTTTTATGAGGACTTAAAAGAGAGTTTTGCCTCTTATGAGGGCTTTAAAAATGTGATTTGCCTCTAATGAGAGCTTAAAAAAGTAATTTGCTTCTCATGAAGGCTTAGAAAAAGATCTACCAAAAGTAAAAAAGATTAGTTTGAGAAGATGCAGCTTGGTTCCAATTTGTGGTTCGAATAGATATGGCAATGGATTGAGATTTTTCCAGACTTGTTAAGTGCTGGGATATTTAGGGCTCATGTATTTAGGCTTGGATTGATAATAGAAGTGACATGCCCCTTGTTTAAGGTAACTTGTGATATTCCTTGGCTGGTATGGATTTAGGTAATGAACCACAATGAAAATTTGGGATCAGATTATTTTAGCAAGGAGCTTAGAGTGATAATCTATTGATACTCATAATCTTTGAAAGTTTTGTAATGACTTGGGGCTTTATTAAGGAAGAACGGTGAAGAATTTCATCATCTCCTACCCCCAAAAATTTTGGAAGTGCAACATTGAGTCGTTTTGCAATTAACTAAATGTTGATGAGGTTTAATCTTTCCTTGCATGTTTGTCACTCTTCTAAGGGTATTGACTTCAGCAAACCTGTCTTGTCAATTAAAAAATTGAGATGAGCAAAGCTATTAAGGAATCATGAGAAATGAAGTAAATGATGTTAAAGACAATGTTGCTAGATTGAAGTTAGGGAAAAGATCAAAGAAATGATGATCCAAATGGAAAAGACTCAACATTAGTGAGAATCGCTTTTTTGAAGGCAACAAACTGTTTAAAGCTTTGGCTTGATAGACAAAATTTTTCTTGTGCTGAGGTTGCTTGTAACCTAGTAAGCTAAATTATAAAAAGAATGACTTGCTTCTTACAACACCTTGACATAATTTGACTTACGTCTACGATGACTTAAACAATGACACTAATTAATTTGCGTCCTATGACGACTTAAAGTAACAACATCATTTCATTTGCATCTTTTGGTGTCTTAAAAGGACAACTGTAGATGGCTTGCATTTTCCGACGGCTTAAATGGTAGACTCGTGAGAAAAACTTAGATGACTCTTGAAGTGGTTTCTAAGATGACTTCTAAAAAAATTTGAAGATATTTTTGACATTTATGAATTCGTGAATTGCCTTTTTTAAAAACATTTGAAAGCACTCTTCTTTTTCCGTTTTTAGCTCTAACTTTTGCCTAGACCTCCCTTTCACGTTTTCGATCTAACGAGCTGTCTATTTTTGCCTAAGCCACCTTTTCATATTTTCATCTTATTGGCCTCCCATTTTTGTCTAAGCCGTCTGTTGACGCTTGATTTCACCCCCGAAAAATAACCAATGATGATCAAGGTTCCAAGCTCGAGATGTCCAGAATCCCTATCCAGCTCGTTTTTCCTTTTCCCTAAAAATATTTTCCTATGTTTTAATCCTTGTCATTTTTTAAGAAATTCTCAAAATTTCC
>CANUEY010139260.1:0-21190 GCA_948099555.1 Croton setiger | reverse complement strand
TCCAAGGTCAACACACTCAAAGTCTCCATTTCACAAAATATCTACTTAGCTTAATATTTATATAATAAACCTATTATTTAAGTAAATAAATTTATTTTCTCTTTATCTACTTTTCCCAATCTCACATTTTCTCAAATATCACCCACCAAACCAAACAGCTACAATTTTGTTTTCGGCGTTAAAATAAATTGTAAAAACACGTGTATGAAATTTTCTAAAAATCGGAATCCGAAAATTTATCGCGGTTCGGTCGGTGCCCTAAACCGAACCGAAACCCCGACGATTTTTTACGGAACCGAAACCGTACGACGTCGTCGTATAATTTTGGTCCCAAAACTCTTTAAACCACATATGAAAACACGTAAAATCACATTAAAATCATTTTCTTTAAAATATAGCGCATTTTCGATATTTTTCGATCGCGCGAGCCAAAAACCCTAATTGGCTCCGTTTATATCTTTCGACGATAAATGAACTTAAAACCACTATTGTTCATCATTTTTAACTCATTTTTAATCATTTCTCAATTCAATTGTTTCATATAATTGTCATATAGCATGTTATATTCCGATGCATTTAAATAAAAATGCATGAAATGCGTGAAATGACGTCAAAAAGACGTATGCTTTTGGTCAGGGGTGTCACAAGGGGCCGGATGTCGATGATCTACTGTTCCTTCAGGAGGAACATAGATCCGCACACGTCTTCAGAGGGGAGGAGAGATATGACTCGCCGCTCAGTATCAGACGAGCGGACACACAGATTTGGAGGCTGATCGACGAGGAGCATGAGCGGACGCTGCATTATATCGACGAGCTGGGATTTGGATTGGTTCGGAGGGTAGGGTCCATTTTTTACGACTGGGCCCTACTGACAGCGCTGACAGAGCGGTGGAGGCCGGAGACACACACTTTCCGTCTGCCGTTCGGGGAGGCCACTATCACCCTTCAGGACGTAGAGGTGATGTTGGGCCTAGCTGCGGAGGGTCGGCCCGTCAGTGGTCGATACGAGATGCCTGGCGTCGGCTGGCAGCAATACTTCACCGATTTTTTTAGTTTTGCGCCAACCGACACGGATTTGAGGGGTAGCAGAATAATGCTCCGCAGCATTATTGGACATCTGACTACGCGTTCAGAGGTAGCTGGACCGGAGTACGTTTACCAGCAGCGTGCTCGATACTACGTACTGTGGCTGATGGGGGGATTTCTGTTCTGCGATTCCTCGAAGAACAGCACGTCCCTTATTTTGGTGCGCATGCTCGAGAATTTTGCATCCTGTTGGTCGTACAGTTGGGGGAGTGCAGTTCTGGCATATCTCTAGTGCAACTTGTGCCGGGCAGCGACTACATTGGAGGTTGTCTGTTATTGCTTCAGGTATTTTTTCGAAATTCACATAGTTAATTTTAGGTATAATATGTTATTTTAGTTATTTTAATTTGGGCATTGGTTCTTACACAGGTGTGGGCGTGGGAGAGGATACCTCTGGTTCGCCCGACTCTTTCAAACAATCATCCGCTGTATTCCGCTGGATGTCCATATGCGCGGAGGTATATGGATCCTGCATAATAATTTTGTAAATTAAAGTAGATTGAGAAAATTTTGTTAATATTTGCTTTTTTAAATAGATGGCGCACAGAGAAGAACTCGCATGACATCACCGGTCATAATTGACAAGGTTATAGGGATCAGATGTCGGTGATGACAGCTATCGAGGTATGTTTTAGCTTTTCAGTCAAGTTCTCTTTGTAATTTAATTATTTTTATTATACTGTTTATATTTTTAATTCTAATATATATGCGTATACGACAGTTTCTGTGGACAGCGTACTCAGACGGGCTGTTGGCTGCTCTACCTGCGCAGTGCAGTGCGGGACGTGGCATTTGGACCACAGTCACTCAGCTAATTTTCATTGACGTGGTCGAATTCCACGTCCCTAACAGAACTGTTCGACAGTTCAAGTATCGGCAGGAGATACCCGAACCGACTGTATTACTGGACGCTGCTGAGCATAAGCGTTTGCACCGCCTTACCCGGATCGGCCGACCCAGCGAGGATTGGCGCACCTTCCACCATACTGCCATTGCGCGCTGGGAGCAGCGGTTTGACACCCTAGTCCACGGAGTTACGACCAGGAGTGCTGAGACGGCAGAGGACTACCTGCCTTGGTTCCAGGAGCGCACAGTCCGCTTCATCAGCAATCCAGAGGACCGTCGGACAGTCGGAGATTCTCAGAAGTTCGTCGAATCTGCAGAGGCGTACACCGCACTTGTAAGTTCAATATTTATATATTTTGTAATTAATTTTGTTTTAATATGATTATCCGATCATTGAGTTCTTTATTACAGGCTAGATCGACATCAGAGGTTCTGCGGGAGATCCGCACCTTCGAGCAGCGACATCACACAGTTGGGAGCAGGCATGAAGATGTTTCTGATTTTCTGGCGAGGATTGGGGCTGTCTGTGAGCGAGGCTTGCAGGTGCGTCAGACGAAGCTCGACGTCACTCAGAGCCAGCCGTATCACACTGTGTCGCAGCGGCGGCGGCCAGTAGATCTGCCCCAGCAACGTCCTGGCTGTAGAGGCGACCGAGTGGAAGAAAGCGGAAGACGCAAAGCTCTGCACCCTCCAGCAGCAGTAGCAGCTCAGGTAGTAGAGCCAGCCCCTTCAGAGTATGATTCGTCTCAGCAGCTACAGCAGTATATGATAGAGTTCTTCTATGACGCTGATGCCGTCCCTCACACTCCGCTCCATGATGCCGCAGCTGCAGTTGGGGAACCAGCAGTGGATCAGAGCCCTCCAGCTGAGCACCTGAGCGGTGATGACTCAGACTCAGACGTACCATTGGCGCTTAGGAGGTCGCCGCAGAGGAGGAGGTCCCCGAGATATCCTGGCTCCTCCCACGTTAAGGATAGAGTTGGCCGCAGGCAGCCGGAGCAATAGATATAGGTTTCCTTTATTTTTTTAATTTTTGTTATAATGTATTGTACCTATATTAACGTGAAAAATGATATATTTTGTGACAATTTATGGTAATGTAATTTTAATTTTATTTTTTATAATGTTTATTATTTAATTTTTAAATATTTTTCATGTGTTATATATAATCGAAATCAGATAAATTTAAATATTTTACCATTTTATAATTAGATTAATCTAATAAATTTAATTGACATTTAATTTATCAAAATAATACTACTGAATATGAAATTGACATTTAATTTATCAAAATAACATTTAGTTACAACTAAAGTTCACATTGATAATATTTTAAATGACATAATTTAACATTAAATAATTGCTCACTATATGGGACGTCTATCTGATAGAGGATGGGACAGTGGGCACGATCTAACTGTATGCCCTGATTGTCTACATCGGCTACAAACGGCTCCTCTCATTGTCTGTCTTCTGGTATAATCCATGGCCCCTTTCATCCGATTAGCCCGCCTTCGACCCGGTCCATCATGATGAATCATCCTCGCGTCATTCGGCCGGAGACTCCTCTGAACCTGAGGCCAGGTTTCTTTACCAAGCACCGGGGTAAATGATCCAGCGAATTGCAGAGCCCATCCTTGAACTGTATAGAACGGATCCACAAGATGGACGGAATCCTCTCCTCGGACAAGCGCAACCGCTACAGCATGTGAGCATGACATTCTGTAAGTTTGCCACTTTCCGCAGCTGCAGCTCCGATCACAATATTGTACCATATGCGCGTTGCCACTCCTAGTGATCACCTTATATAGCACTGCAACACTGTTACAACAGGTAACTGAGTGGCCCATTGCACGTTGCCTGAATTTGTTAAACTTTCTCATTGGGACAGGTGCAAGTGCTGTCTGGCATTTTCCAATCCGGCCCATATCCCGCTGGAATATACCCACTGTTTTCTCCAATGTCGATTCAACCAATGCTCTTATCGGCAGATGCCGACACCCTTTCATTACATTATTGTAGCTCTCAGCCGTGTTGGTCGTTGTGATTCCCCACCTACGGCCGCCATCAGCAAAAAGAGTTCATTGCTCAGCTGATATATCTTGCAAATACGAATGGGCTCCCTGACTTTTCTGGAGCATCCTCTGTCATGCACTAACATACTTTTCCTCTTGCAATTCGGTTCCGATCATCTGACAAATTGTCTTTAAACCCTCGGCTCTGAATCATGACGACATATTTGCCTTAACATGTTCAAGAGAAAACTGGTGGACTGCTGCTCCTGGGTACTTCTATAAAATCTTCTCTATTGCAGAAATAATTCCCTGATGACGATCAGAGATAATACAGGTACAACGGTCGCCAAAGAGATTCGATTTTAAATATTTCAGCACCCATTTCCAAGTATGGATTGTCTCAGCATCCACCACTGTAAAGGCCACCGGTAAAATATTGTTGTTCGATGTCTTTGCCACTGCGGTTATCAGTTTTTCTTTGAATGAACCGCGAAGGTGAGTTGCATTAATGCACAGAACGGGTCGACATGCTTCGAATCCCTGCACAGATGCCCCGAACGCCCAAAACACATATCTAAAGACACGTCTGTCATTGTTTTCCGTTTCTCTTCAAAATTTATACTGCACAACTGTACCTGGATTCGCCGCCTGGACCGCGGCCATATATCTCGACAATTTTCTGAAATTTGTTTCCCAGGCTTCGAATACTGCCTCAATCGCTTTTCTTCTACCGTACCAAGCTTTCTTATAATTCACCTTTACCTAAACACATCATTCAGAAACCAAATAAATATATGCTAAACCCTAAATTAATAAATGAGATGCATAATAAATCCTTAACAAAAATAAAAAAATAATTATATAAATATAAATTAATTATGGTTCATCATAAATAATATAATGAAAATAAATTAATTTACCTGGAAATGGTTGTGGACTGCCATTTGAATATGTTTCACCTTGTACCCCGGTTCGTTCATAATATGAGTCATAATAAGAGTAGCTATATTTTTCGAGGTCATGTTTCTGTCCTCTCGACCAACGTTCGCGCCCGCACAGGTGTGATCCTCTACCCATTTAACCATCCTCCAAAGGCCTAAATCTCGCTGCTCTGACGCTCTTATAGTCCACGAGCAAAATATCCCGTGCAATTGTTCCCGGGGATACTTAGGCCTTCGAGTTACGCATTCGACTGCCCATGTCGTCTTTCTACTCTCCAATGTACAGTACGTCATGCCTCTTTTCAACGACCACGCAGCAACTGCTTCCTGTACAGCTTTCTTGCTCTTGAAATATATACCCACGTCGATACTCTCCGTATTCCCATCCCACATCTTAAGGCCCGAAGCATTGTCCTCTTCCTTATCTTCCTCACCTATATCCCCATAAATGAAATGGCCTGACGTTGAAGGTGGATCGGTGTTGTGACATCCTTGACCAAAAACATACGTCTTTTTGACGTCATTTCACACATTTTATGCATTTTTGTTTAAATGCATTAAAGTATGACATGATATATGGCATTTACATGAAATATATGATTTGGGAAATGATTATAAATGAGTTAAAATGATAAACAAGAGTGGTGTTGACGGCCCGATTTTACCGCCAACAAAAAAACAAGATTAAAGGTGACAAAACGATTTTTAGGTTTGCGTGTGCCGAAACCAGTCGGTCTTAAAAGATGTTTTAGAAGAGTCGCCACCCGATTTCGGGACACCCATTTTTTTTTAAGAAAATGACTTCGTTTTTATTTTTGAAAAGGCACTGGTAAAATTTTCAGAGATTCGAGTAAGGGGGTAAGGTACGACGGTTAACCGGCCTCTGGTTCATTTTTCTTTCCAAAAATTT
This sequence comes from Croton setiger, assembly GCA_948099555.1. Lineage (NCBI taxonomy): Eukaryota > Viridiplantae > Streptophyta > Magnoliopsida > Malpighiales > Euphorbiaceae > Croton > Croton setiger. Next base: position 15,390 of record CANUEY010139260.1, on the reverse strand, counting down.
AAGTTTAAAATGAAAATGTCGTTGCGTGATTAATTTCTAGCGATGTTCCTAAATGGCGTTTTCGGTCATTTGCGAAAATCAAATTCAATTATTGAGAGCGTAAAGTGCGGAATTTAAAAGTGCGGAAATTAAATCACCCCTTAAATCTAAATTATTCTTTCTCCGATTCCGGAGAAAATTATTACAAACGGTTCCTAAGAATTTACATTCTACCCGAATAATACCCAAATTTAAACCCGGCGCCCAAAATTAGCAATTAAAGGCAGTTCATAAAAAATTGCAAATAAGTCCTCAGACTTCACGAAAATTACAAAAAGGTCCCCAGAGGGAAAAATTATCATTTTAGGCCATAAAACATTTAAACAACACAAAACAACATAGAAAACACGTTAATTAAACAATTATAAGTAAAATATGAAAAATTACATTTTGGCCCCCATATTTTGCAAAATTACAAAACAGCCCCAAAAGTTGTTTTTATCATAAAAACTGCACCAAAACCGTTTATGAACATACAAAACACATCAAATTAGCAATTTAATCCGAAAATGGAAAATTACGGTTTTGGTCCCCGAAGTTTGGGAAAATTACCAATTTGCCCCCGAACTCATTTTTATTGCAAAAACCATTCCAAAAACAGTGTATAAACATTCAGGGTATGTTAAAATGTCAAATTGGTTCACAATTGGAAAATTACCATTTTGGTCCTTAAATTTTCCAAAATTACAATTTTGCCCCCACTTTACAATTTTCATTTAAAACTGCCCCACATTCATGTTGAATGACCATTTAAACAATAAAGCATGCAAAAATCATTCATCACAAGTCAAACATGTGAAATTTCCATTTTAGTCCCTAAACTTTAGGGAAATTACAATTCTGCCCCTGCCATTATCACATTGCAAAAACGGTCCAGATTGCATACTTTCACCAAAACATCTATTTCATTTTAGTTAAACTTGCAAAACATCTTTTTAATAAGTCCAACAGAAGCAAAACATGCTAAAACACAAATAAAATCAGTATGACAATCCAACAGAATTTATATTTTCATTCAAACAGCCTATGGGATATGCAAGATTGCCTGGATATATGCATGAAGATATTTGATGAATAATGCACCACATTCTATGAATTTTCCACAAGATGACATACTAGTCCAGCAAGCAAGACCATGACCTAAATCATAACAAGGGGAAATAGTTTCCAAAACTGAGATGCAGACTGAATGACAATGGATGGAACATGCTAGATATGTTATGGTGATGGAATAAGCTTACCAAAACCATGAAAGCTTTGATGAACAACACCCTAGACTCAACATGTATGAACATTTTGGGTGATTTATAACAAAGAAACAGAGGCAACCTCTAAAGACAATCTAACAATTGGTTTCACCAAGTTAAAACCAAGACAGATATGATATGAAACTGGAAGACAGGCAACACAAAGCATGAGATATATTCATAAATAGTATAGACATTATCTCAACCTTAAACATATATAACCTTTCCTGTTGAGATCAACCTCAACTCAAAACAAGAGAACAGAAATAAGACAACAACAGCCACAATATATTATCATGAGCAAACTACATTAGAACCCAAACAGACTGACTCTTAACCATCCAGTATGCAAACATGAACCATTCATAACAGAAGAGAAAACAGTCCTAAACTTAAGATGTTAACAATTTAAACTCAGAAGCAGAAATGTGGAAGATTGCCTATTTCTATTGTGGAGAGTTAATCATTACAGAATGATCCATTGCCAAAGCATTAAGACCAGCATCCATATGATTACACATCTAAATAACCTTATCAATACTACGTACCACAGGCAGAAACAAATTGACCCTAGCAAACCTAGAATGCAACCACACCACAAGCAAGCACCTGCCTGGACACAACATGAAGTAACACTGGAGATAATTATGAATCGAAGCAGAAAGAAAGCATCTCCAACCAAACAGAAATGACCAGTAGCGGAGGTCCATCTCAAACATGAACCAACAACCCCAAATCCACATAATCTCAACAACTCCACACAATCTCCAGAAAACAACACATACTGGAACCTAACATCCTGGAAAATAAAACGGCAAGCATACCCCATTCAAATCACAAAAGCAGAACCTCATCAATTTTTCCCACAGAATCATTCCAGAAACAGTATGTTATGAATGATAATCAATACAAATGCAAAGCAGAATTAAAGAAACAAACACAACAACCAGTCATCAGAGGTAGAAAACAGATTTAAATATTTAAACGACAGAAAACAAAAAAATCCCTCAATCTGGTTCCCATACAAACTTGAACATGTTGAACAGAAATCAAAATTAAAGCAATAAGGGAAAACGAAATACCTCAGAAAGCTTTCACACTTTATTGCAACTCCAATTTGTTTCTTTACAATTATTGTTTGTTCTTTACATCATCGATAATCCAATTCCTAATTCTAATTTGTATTTATAAAGCCCCAATTTACATCACAGAAGCCCCAATTTGGAATTGGAAAACCCTAGTTTAAGAAATCCCCAAATTACAGGGAACCCTAGATCCTAATTTCTCTCCCAATTACAGAAATTGAAATCCCCTTCCCTCTATTTGAACACAGGAATTCAAAGCCCTAAAATTGAAGAACAAGAAAGCTTACGTTTTGTTCACAGAGAGCCTCTCTCTCTAATTTCTCTCTCCCCGAAAAATCCCCCTCTTCTTTCTGCAGTGATTTCCTTTTCAAGGAAATCACCCGTGGCCTTCAGACGGTCACATCTCTCCTCTTCAATGCAGCCGTCGAGCCATCGCTTCGAAAACGTCCTCTCTCTACTTTTCCCCTTTTCGTCCTCTGTCTACTTTTTGTCTCGATCAATTCTTAACTCCTCTCAGATTCGAGTCTTCTCTTTCCTCACTGTTCTGATCTCGTCGTTAGATCACTGTTTTCGTTCCGTTTGATTCTTCGTTTTCGTTTTCGCCTTCGATCTTTCTGTTAGCTGTTTCTTTCTTTCAATTCTCTTCGTCTTCGATTAAGGCTTCCTCTTCAATCTTCTTTCTTTCTGTTTTCTTTATTTTTTTTTTTGTTTTTTCATTAAACAAAACGACGCCGTTTCTGGCGTCTTCGGTTTCCACCTCAATATTTTCCGGAAATCACAAATTGGCCCGCAGTTCTTTCCCTCCGTTTGCAATTAAGTCCTTCCTCCTTTCTAATTTTCCTTTTACTTTCAATTCTCTTCAATTTAATCTTTTTTTCTTAATTTCTTCCAAATTTTCTCAATTAATCCTTTCTAATTAATTTTTCAAATTAAATAAAATTAAAAACATAAAACATACTTCGATTAAAAATCGAAAACACAAATAAAATATTAACTCTTGCCATTTTAATCTTAAAGTTGATTTTTAAGATTAAAATCACAAATCATTCTTTTTAAATTCTTTTTCTTCTTTTTATATATTTTTTTGCAATTTGAAAAATAAAAAGACATTGACAAACATATATTTTTTGTAACTAAAAGAGAATTTGAGAATTCATTAAAACACAACAAGGATTAAATATTGGAAAATATTTTAGAAAATGAGGAAAAATGAGCCGAGCAGGAATCCTGGAAATTCCGAGCTTGGAGCTCTTATTATCCTCGGATAATTTTTGGGGTGCACAAATTGAGCGTCAACAAATGGCATGTCATATGCATGGTGGATGTCATTGCATTACATGTAGAGTTATTACATTTTAATACTGCTTGTGTGTTGTGATATAGTAAATAAAGCATGTTATGTTTGAATATGCTTATAGTGCAGAGAAAGACAGAAATAACCAGAGGTAAAGGTTAAAGAGAAAAGATGCCATATGCTATATAGGTATGATATGAATTACATGATTATGTTTGTTGTGAATATGTTATAGACGTTAACAGGTTTAAAAAGAGAATGCAACATGTTATATATGTAAACAAAATGGCATGTTTTATGACATAAGAGTACAAGTAGAGGTTGTTACATAGCTGCTGAATCCCTTTGTGTGAAGCATGTCCTGGTAAGATGAGTAGGTGGCTGGCTACAAAAGAGAACAGAGATAATTCGAAGGAAAAGAGAAAGAGGAGAAAAGAGAGAGAAAAGAAAGAAAAGAAAGAGAAAAGAGAATGGAGAAAGAAAACCTTTGACCCAAAGCCTTCAGAACATCCCTAGGGCTTGTAGGAAGAGGTTAGAGGTGATAGTAAAGGAATTGGCTGGGAAGTGAGAGAGAAAGTGAAACCAGAAGTGAGAGAAAATTTTCTAGGTTTTAAGCAGTGTGAGATGCCTACTTTGTGAGCTTGTATCTTTCAATTTAAAGTGCCTGGGGGAATTTGGCTTCGATGGTTCGTTAGAGGGTGTGTAAAGGAAGAGTTTGGTGGTCTTAGTTCACCGGAAAGCCATCGGAGCTGGCCGGATGGAGCAAACGGCCTTTGATACTGACGCTTACGGGAACTACCCGCGTCATCTGTATACCCTGCTCCCTCTCTCTTAGGCCTAGGAACAAACTGTGGCCTTTCTGAAACTAATCTCTCGGCCTTAACAGCAGCTGCTCGAAGATCTGCAAAGCTCCTCAAATCGTAAGATGTGATGTGGGACTTAATCTCCCACCTCAAACCTTCCTCATATCTACGGCACTTGTCCCTGTCGGACGATGCCAAAGAGCCTGCATAACGGGATAGCTGAGTGAACCGTACCTCATAATCGGCCACTAACATGTTCCCCTACTTCAAGTTGAAGAACTCCCGTTGCTTCTGATCTCTATACACCTCTGGGCTGTACTTCTCTCTGAACTCAAATAGGAAGTCGTCCCAAGTGAGAACTGCTGGTCGAGCCATAGAATTAGGGACTATCTCCCACCAATCAAAGCATCTCCTTGGAGAAGAGAAATGATGTAGTCGAACTTCTCCTCTGAAGTGTTATCCATCATGAAAAAGATGCGCTCTGTACCCCTCAACCAACCCTCGGCCTCTACCGGATCTGTTGTACCCCAGAAGTCTGTTGCCCCTAGCTTACGGGCCTCTTTAAAATTTTTACGACGAGCAGGAGGCATGATATCAGGACCAAATGCATGAGGCTCATAAGAACCTTCAACTGACAATGCAGGGCCAGTGGAATCCTCTCCCCTCTGAGAATCATGTCAATGCTCCATGATCCTATATATATATGCCATATGTCAAATAATGTGTATGAATGATTTCACATATCATGCATACAACTAAGCCCTGTGGGGCCGTAGACCAGCTCTGATACCAAATAAATGTAACACCTCTTACTATACTCTTATGTCATAAAAACATGCCATTTTTTAAAACATACGTCATATGTTGATAACTCTGTTTTAATCTTTCAAACATATATAACAATCACTTATCAAACATGTAACCATATAAGCATCTTTTCTCTTTAACCTACTTAAGGTTAATCTGGTCATTCTCTGCACTATAGGCATATATAAGCATAGCATACATTACATATATCAACATATGGATAAAACAGTAGTTTATCCAAAAAGGCTATATGAATAGCACCACATATTTACATGCCAAAACTGTATAAAATTATGCTTACAACACAAAGCATAAACAAACTATATGTAACATATACAATATGAGCTGTGAGAGAAGAGAGGCCTAGATTCCTGCTGGACCGACCTGTGCATAGACGAGTACCTCACTCGGACTGCAGACCTGAAACATATATTGTGATTTGGTGAGTCGCATACTCAGTAAATGTAAACCACATATAAACAATATTAGCATATAAAGCAGTAAAATTAAGATATATCAACAAAACCTTCTTTATCATATAAGTCATCTCTGTTAAATAATCATCTCTGTCATATAAACATCTCTGTCATATAAACATTTCTGTCATATAAACATCTATGTCATATAAACATCTCTGTCATATAAACATCTTTGTCATATAAACATCTCTGTATGCATAAAATGCTATATGTCATGTTTTCTCTGTTCTTTAGTTGTGATTTATCGGCCAAATATTGCCCCAAGAATTTCACCTGTGTCAGTTCTCTAGCTGGATCCAGCAAATGAGGAAGACCGGAATTAACCATCAGCCAAACCTCTCTCTGTAAGATCTGAAGATCATCTCTGTAAGATCCGAAGATCATCTCTGTAGCATATAGGACCCGTAGGTCTTTCTATATCATATAAGCCCGTAGGCATCTCTGTAAAAACCCGTAGGTTTTTCCTGGTGAAATTTGCACACACTGGCTTTGATAATCACAACGCCTGTAATTATGTCCTGTGAAATGCATTTATGCAATATATATACATTTTATAGCAATATCTCTAATATCAGCATATAGCCGGATTTCAGTACCGGTGAAAATATCATATAGATTTCTATCCAGATCAAACAACTCAACTGGTCGGATTTCAGTACTGACTCAGGAACCACAAACAAATCAAGTCATATAACAAATATCTCTGGTTGACCGGGCTTCATAACGGTCTAAACAATTCAATATAGCAATGTAAGCAATATCATAATTCATATCTCTAAGTAAGTGGTTTAACACTTACCATACTGCTGTGAGCTCGGTGGGGCCTCGGGCTGCTTACCCCGTGCCGCTCTCGAACTCGATGCTCCTATAATGCATAACATAGCAACCATGTTCAACAAATCAACTCTGGAACCCATATAAGCTATGATGCATCTTTTAATATTTAATTCTCTGATTTAATTGAGTTTTAATTTCAATCCAATTAATTTTTTTATAATTTAAAACTCAATCTCTGAAAATCTCTACTTTAAAATCATTTAATAACATATTAAAAATAATTAGCAATCTCTATTTATCATATAATAATTATAATTAAACACAATTATAATTATTAAAACCATTTATAAACTTTAAATAAACTCTTTAACTCTTTAAAATAAATTCACAAATCAAAATTTCTAAATAAACATTTAAATCTCTAATAAAAATATTTAAATCTCTAATTTCATACTTAAAACAGCCTTAAAATAAATTTCTGACCTCAAAAACATATTCAAGACGTCGAAATTAGGCTGGAAGGGCTAAAATATAATTTATAAAAGTCTCTGGGTCAAAAATATAAGCATTTATAAATTCAAGGGCCAATTTGTAATTAAAAATATTTGCAAAATCGCCCAAAAGGACTTAATTGAAATGCGGCAGAAACTTCAGGGTCAAAATGAGATTTTACCAAACTACAGGTGCTGGGTGCGCGTTTTTCCCGTAAACGCAGAGCTCTTTGTCATTTTGGCCGCGGTTCTCTTAACCAAAATGCTGCCTGTCCACGCTTTTTGACCGCGCCTCTGCCTGGTCAAAACGCAACCCTGGGACATGTTTTGGATAGTCCCTAACCTTAAGCAGCCTAAATTCCAGCTAACAACTCAGCCTCTCAAGCCTACTTCCAAGCAACCGTACGTCCTCCTCCGGCCACCTTCCGGCAAGCTAAGACTATCAATCTCTTCCCCTGCACACCCTCTATCGATTCATCGGATCCAAATTCCTAAAAGCTTTCTGGATCGAAAGATATAATCACCTAAAGTTGGCTTCCCACACTGATTTCTACCCAGAACCAGAATTTTGCTGATTTTCTCTCAACTTCCGACGATCGTTACGACCACCTCCGGCCATTTTCTGGCAACCTAAAACCACAAAATTCTTTTCTTACACACCCTCTACAAACCCATCGAAGCCAAATCTCCCCTTGCACTCTCAATCGCAAGTTACAAAGCCCCAAACTACCCTTCGTGCAACTGCCCAAAAACCCAGAAATTTCCCAATTTTGTGTTTTTCTTTCTTTCTTCGAAACCAGCCTTTCTCTTCCTAATTTCTCACTTTTAAACCATTATAAATCATCCCAGGAACATATTAAACTCACTGTTTGGAAGCTATTTCGTGTATTTCTCTTCTCTCCCTTTTCTCTCTCTTTTTCTCTTTCTTTCTTATTTTCTTTCTCTTTCTCACTTTCTCTCTCTTTCTTCTTACTATCCAGCAATAGCCACACTCTTTTCCACCTCTTCCCTTAATCCCAGAAGTGCCAGCAATCATAAATAAGCTAGCAGCAGCTTACTTTACCAACAATTATCAACTTAAATTCTTTTAAATTAAACTTAACCTTTAAGTAAATATACTTATTTTCTTCAATTCACTCCTCCTCCAATTTCAGCCACATAATAAGTCCAGCACCAGCTTAAAAATTTTTTTTGGTGTCAAAATAAATAGCATAACACGTGTATGAAGTTTCGTAAAAATCGGAATCCGAAAATTTTCCGCGGTTCGATCGGTGCCCTAAACCGAGCCGAAACCTCGACGATTTTCACGGAACCGTAACCGTATGACATCGTCGTATAATTTTGGTCCCAAAACTCTTTAAATCATGTATGGAAACATATAAAGTCATATCAAAATCATTTACTATAAAATATTGCGCGTTTTCGATAATTTTCGATCGCTCGAGCCAAAAAACCTAATTGGCTCCGTTTATGTCTTTCGACGATAAACGAACTTAAAACCTCTTTTTTTTATCATTTTAACTCATATATAATCATTTCCCATTTCATATATTTCATGTAAATGCTATATATCATATCATACTCTGATGCACTTAATAAAAATGCGTAAAATGCATGTAATGACGTCAAAAAGACGTATGCTTTTGATCGGAGGTGTCACACATCATCTTTAAGCATAACGCATTTTTATGATATTATTGTATAAGCAATGTTAATTAGAGATTTCTTACATGCTAAGAAATTAAATATATGTGAATATTATAAGAGATTAAGTTAAATATGTGAATGAATTAAGAGTTTAAAATGTGTTTACAGTCGGTTGACGTAAACGAAGATATGTCTAGGGTTTTTCTCATCGTGATCGATACAACATCTGTGGCGCGAATAATTTAAAAGAAATTGTTTTGAAATTTAATAATTTGGAAAATAAATGTAATATATGAATATATTTATTTTGGGAATCTTATTTTACGACGACGTCGGAAATTTCGGTTTTGTTGGCATCACTGAGGCACTGGAATCGGCACCAACCGGGCCGCGAATGTTTTTTATCACTAAAAATAGGAATGAGAAAGGAATTATATATATGTGTATACCATAAACAATAATAAAAGGTAAATAAGTGGATATGCATGAAATTTGGATGGGAAAAATTTTAAAGGGAATATATATATATATATACACACACACACGCTTGAGGTGTAAAGTACATAGTAAGCAAGATTTAGCATAAGAACTTGATGTTACTTTTAAAAGGGATTAGAATAGAGGATAGAAGAGAAAAGAGAGAAAAAAATGCTGAGAACAAAAGAGGGAAACAAGAAAAGAAAACAGATGCAGAAAAGAAAGGAAAGAAAGAAAAGAAAGAAAACAGAAGAAGAAAGAGAAAAAGAGAGGAAAGGAATTAGCTTTAGGCTTTACTTACTACCCATTGATGGTGGGAAGTGAATAGAGAGGAGAGAAAGGAAAGATTCTGGCTGGAAAAAGAGAAAATCAGAAGGGAAATGGAAACAGAACAGGATGGAATCAGAAAGAAAAAAAAGAGGAAAAAAGTGGCGAGCCATCATGCATGGTGGTCCTTGGCCGCCGGGGAAAGGTTGTGCTAAGGTCTAGGGAACTTTTAGCGTTGAGAGGTAGCCGTAGGGGGTGGAGCAGCCCCCGGAATTCACCAAGCTACTGTTTGTGAACAGTAGCGCCGATGCAGCGGGGCTGGAGGAAGGGGACGACTCAAAATGATAGCTTAGGCTGCGTTTTGAGGAAAATTTCCCCATGGGTACTTGCATTTGGTAAATTTACATTTTGGTCCCTAAAATTTATAATTTCATGCAATTTAGTCCTTCCAGCAAAGTTTTAATTATTTTTAATTTAGTCCTACTAGATTTAATTTCAGCCAGACTTCATTTTAGTCCCTCAAGTTCTGGCGCATTTTCAATTAAGCCCTTCAGAACTTTTAATTGTTTTCAACTAAGTCCTTCCACCCAAATTGAATTTAGAAAATTATATTTTGGCCCCTAAAGTTGCTGCTAGACTTCAATTAAGTCTCTAGAAACTTTGAAAGTTGTTCAATTGGGTCCTTCCGCCTAATGTGACTTCTGAATATTATAATTTAACCCCTGAACTTGCTACCAGGCTTCAATTGAGCCCCTGAAAATTTTAAAGTTATTCAATTAAGTCCTTTTTAGTTTAAATTGAATTTATTTTTATAAATTGGACTAATTGTCTAATAAATTGAGTTAATTGGTTATAATTATTGTTAAATATAATTAGTATATGATTAATTGAGCTTGAAATTAAATATAAAGGGCATTGATAATTATTTTTAATATGGTAAACATGTGTTATAAGTTAAAATTGAAAGAAAATAGAAATATTATGTAATTAAAATTAATATGGTAAAAGATAATAAGTATTAAATCATGCACTTTTTATATATGAATGATAATTAAAGTGAAGTTAATTATTTATATATCGAATTATATAGGAACGTTTAAAATAAGAGGGAAGCAAGGGAAACAACCTGAGACTGATCTGCATTACGATTAAGAGGTAAGTGTAAGCTTACTTATTTTGTATTGTTTTGAAATGATTTGTCATAAAATGACAAATTGTTATGTGATATTTAATTTGTTTGGACCGGTATTGAAACCCGATTGTTGCTGTAGCCGATCAATTGAATTGTTTGCTTTAATTATATGATAATTGAACTGTCTGGACCGGTATCGAAGCCCGATCACTTGACATTATTTATAATTGAGATATGTGTAATTTGTTCATTGAGTTGTTACTAAAAACCGACTAATTGAGCTGTTGAAACGTATCATTTGATACCGACCAACTGTGTTTATCGTTTTTGATTAAGTAAGTTTAATTGTTAGACCGACACTGAAAATCCGGTCAATTGAATTTATTGTTATTAAATATATGATGGTTAAAGTTGTTAAATCAAATGATTCAATTTCTTTATATAAAGTATGCAAAATAATATTTCGAAAAAATTGATTTATTTGTTTTGAATAATATAGGTTGATTAAATTATTTGAAATAATTGATTTAATTATTTTGGATAATATGGGTTAATTAGATTACTTGGAATAAACGAGTTAATTGCTTGAATTTTATAAGTTGATTAGATTACTTGGAACATATTGATGTACTTGCTTTGAATTATATAGAATAATTAGACTATTTGGAACAATTGTTCTCATTTTTTGAAATAACATATGTTAATTTGACCATCTACATCAATTGATATACGTGCTTGAGATTATGTATGTTGATTTTTTTTTCTGGGCTAGTATTGATGCCGGTTAATTGAATTGGTTGATATCGATCATATGTTATTTGAATTATTTGGATTAGTACTGAAGTCCGATCGATTAAATTTAGTATTTGAACATATGATGTTTATCTGTTTGGACTGGTACTGGAACCTGATCATTGGATTATATGGAATATTGTGTTAAAGGTATATATGTCATACAAATGCATTCATACAGGACTTAATAAGGACAGTTATGACCATCTCGATCAGTACTGGAAAAATTATAAATTGGGACTTACAGGTCAATACATGATTTACACTTGGGACCTTCGGGTCAATATATGAATTACATGTGGACCTATGAATTATACAGGTCTTTACTACTGGCCAACCACTTGTCACTTGGAATCCCGGGGCAGTACCTGGCTCGATGGTTCATAATGAAATTACATGGAATAATTGAGATTAGCATTTGCATGTTGTTATGTTTTGACTGTTATTATGAAATATGGTTTATGAAAATCTTGAATTGTATTGTATATTATGATAATTGTATATATGTCATACAAGTTTATTGCATTCATATAAGACTAAATAAAGGAGTTGTGACCATCTTGACCAATACTTGCAAAAATATCACTTGGGACCTACGGGTCAATATATGATTTACACTTGAGACCTACGGGTCAATACATGATTTACACTTGGGACCTACGGGTCAATACATGATTTACACTTGGGACCTTCGAGTCAATATATGAATTACATATAGACTTATGAATCATTCAGGTTTTGTTACTGGCCAGCCACTTGTCACTTGCAATCCCGGGGCAGTAGCTAGCTCGATAGGCCACAACGTAATCAATTGGAATTATATGACATAGACATCTACATATTATCTTTTGCATATGTTATATGGAATTACTTGGTATCATTTATATTAGTTACAGCTCATAGAGTGAACAAAATCCTATGACATAGACATTTGTCTATGGTTATATGTATTTGTTCTAATGAATTATTTGGAATTATTAGTTACATTGGTTACAGCTTGCAAGGTAAATGAAATCGTATAAAATAAGTTTGCCATCGACAGGTTTGGTGTATGATTTTGATTTGTGATTTTATTATTATTTTTATATTGTTTTAGTTTATACTTGCTGAGTATGCCACTCATCAAATTGCAATTTTATGATTTCAGGTTTTGTTAGGCAACTGACAGCGTCAGTTCCACCTTCTTTCTGCTCGGGTTGGTCAGTTGAAACTCCAAGCCTCTCTCTCTCTCTCGCATTGCATCACAAATAGAGTTTTTAATATGTAAATTTAGGGTTTTTGGACCCGCGCGACCGGAAAATGCCGAAATCGCGTAAAATATGAGCCAAATGAATTTGATATTTTCATATATGTTTATTAACATGTTTTAAAGTGTTTTGGAACCCTAAGTTTGCGACAATGTTGTACGGTTTTGGTTCCGCAAAAATCGTCAAGGTTACCGATTCGGTTTAAGGCACCGAGTAAACCATGACCAATTTTCGGATTCCGATTTTTACGAAACTTCAGAAACATGTTCTACATATTATTTTGACACCAAAATGTATTTAAAATGGGTATTAGAGTTGATTATAGGCTAGAATTAAAGGTTGAACGATTGAATGAAAAGAAGGAAAAATACTTAAGTGTGAAGTAAGGTGTAAAGTGATAAAACTTAAGTTTTATGTGCAAATTTGACCCAAGCAGCTACTGGGCATTATTGGGACTTGTAGTGGGTGCTGGAGAGGCAAAATTGAAGGCTGGTTCAATGGAAAATAGTGAGAGAAACATTGGGAAAGAGAGGAAGAAGAATAAAGAGAGAAAAGGAAAGAGAAAGGAAGAGAGAAAATAGGTTCCAACAAGTTCCTAGGATGTTTATGAAGTGAATTGAAGTGTTAGATTGGAAAGAAAAGGGCTGGAAATTGTTGGAAAAGAGGAAACAAAATTCTGGGTTAAATTCTGGGTTCTAAGGCAGTTTTAAGGTTACTTTGGAGGATTATATCTTCCATTTGGTGATGCTTGTGTGAGTTTGGGCTATATGAGATGATAGAGGGTATGTCTGCGTAGATTTTGGTCATTTTAGTTTGCTGGAAAACCACCAGAGGTGGGCGGAAAAGTGGCTGGAAGTTGGGTAGAGAGATAGGCCGATTCTGGATTCTAGGTAAACAGTGTTGAGGAGCCAAATTTGGGGACTTGTATCTTTTAATCGAAAGGGTTTCTGGGAATTGGGCTCCGATGATTAGCTAGAGATTGCGTAGAGGAAGAGAAAGGTGGTCTTAGTTGACCGGAAAGCCACCAGAGAATGACGTACGGTCGTCAGGAAGTAGGCTTGAGAGACTGGTTTTCTTGGCAGGAAGGCTACAGAGGCAGGCGGCTGGGCAGGCCCAAAACCTTAACACCTGCGTGCGTTTTGGGTGCCAGGTGCACGCGAACGCTAGGCACACAGGGGGGGTGGGCGGCTGCGGGCTGGCCAAAACGACGCCGTTTTGGTGAATTCTGTTTTTGGTGCCTAATTCTGTAAATTCTATTTTTTACCCCTGAAGTTTAATTGTTTTTGTAAATAGGCCCTCTAGTAAGTATTTGTTCTTCTTTTCAATTTAGTCCAACTGTTTTAAGTTTTAATAATTGCAATTTGACCCTTAATGTTTCTGCAGTATTACATTTTGGCCTTTTTGGGCAGTTTTTGCAATTATGTTTAATTACAATTTGGTCCCTGAAGTTTTAATTAATTATAGTTTTGGTCCGAAACTTTTATAAATTATGTTTTGACCTTACCAACCTAATTTCAACGTCTTGAATCCGTTTTTTGACGTTAGAAATTTATTTTGAGATTGTTTTGAGGCCGAAAATTAAGATTTAAATATTTTATTAAAGAATTTAATTATGAATTTGGTTTTAATAATTTATTTGGTTTATTTAATTATGGTTTTGGTTTTAATAATTATAATTACTATTAATTATAATTATTATATGATAAATTGAGTTTATTAATTATTTTTAATATGTTATAAATTGATTTTAAATCGGAAAATTTTACGGATTGAGTTTAAATTCTGAAAAAATATACGGATTAATTTTAAACTCAATTATTTTAGAGATTAATTATTAAATCATGCATCATAGCATATATGGACTTCTGATTTGGTTATTTGAACATCATTATTGTGTGATGCATTATAGGAGCATCGAGTTCTCGAGGAGGGCGGGGTGAATTACCTAAGACCCAACTGAGCTTACAGCAGTACGGTAAGTGCTAATCCCACTTACTTATATGTTTGATTTGGACTTTGTGAATTTGTCAAGTATGCTATATTAAACTGTTTGGACCGATGTTGAAGCCCGGTCATCTGTGATATATGAGATTGCCGTTATATGCTATAATTGAACTATTTGGACCGATATTGAAGCTCGGTCATTTGTGATATATGAGATTGTTGATATATGCTATTATTGAACTGTTTGGACCGGTACTGAAGTCTAGTCAATTGGAAATATCTGATATATGAATTGTGATGTTTGTGGTTCCTGAGTCGGTACTGAAACCCGACAAGTTGAGTTATTTGATCTGATTAAAGATATATGTGTTGTCTTAACCGGTAATGAAGCCAGGTCATATGATTATAGGAAGCATGACATTATGAAATGTACTGTGACACCCCAAACCTTAACCTACGTCGTTCCGACGTCATTACATGCATTTCGGGCATTTTTAATTAAAATGCATCATCATTTGATATGAAATATGACATGAACATGAATTATATTTTCTGAATATGATAATATATGATTTGAATAAGAGTTATAAGTTATGTTATAGGCTCGTTTGCCATTGAATGACACAAACAAAGCTGATGACGTTCGTTTTGGATTTTTACCAAAATAAGTGACAAAACCATTTTTAGGTTTGCGATGCCGAAACTAGTCGGTCTTAAATTTTTTTAGAGTTTATTTTAAAAGAGTCGCCACCCGAAAATTCGGGAAAAATTAAAAAGGTTTTTATTTTAAAATGACTCCGTTTTTATTTTGGATAAAGCACTGATTTGAACCAGAAAAATGGGTAAGAGGGTTGGGTACGTT
>CANUEY010139172.1:0-11901 GCA_948099555.1 Croton setiger | reverse complement strand
GATGGACGTTTTTGGGTTTAATTTCAATGTAATTTGAATAATAAAGACTTAATTAGGCTATTGGCTTAATTAGAGGCTTAATGGGCCTATGGGTTTAAAGTTATGTAAAGGCTTGCCTTGTGGGGGCCTTAATTCATTAAGTTAGGCACATGCCTATTTAATTTGGCACATGGCCGAATGGGGACATCTTTTTAAAGGTTTTTGTGGTCCCCTTAGTTAGTCATTAGTTAGTTTATGTAAGTCAAATTCGTTTGGGGTTAGGGAAGCTTAGGGAGGCTCCCTAGTTTTGTTTAGCTAGAACTCTTTACTCTCCCTACTTAGGGTAGGACTTTTTGTAATGTCTATTTAAAGGCATATGTTGGACGAAATAAACATCACTCTTTTTGCCTTATAATTTTCGTTTTATATGTTCTTTATAGAACTTATAATTCGTGTGAGTTAGAGAGGGTTTTCTCCTTTCTTCTTTGCACAAGGAATTCAAATTACTTATCAACCTTAACAAGTTGTGGCGTTCTTCTAATTCCTACTTAAAATCCTTTGCGTACGAGCGGTTCTTCGTCCATTGAAAGGCGTTGGGTCGTGAGGGAAGGTGGATTAACTTCTTGGTCTTGTTCTTCTATCAAACGGAAACTCGGGTTTTCTAGCCGTTGAGCTATTGGGTCCGCGTCAGAGGACTATACAGACACTTGAAGATATGTTGCGGGCTTGTGTGTTGGAATTCCAAGGTTCTTGGGATAACTACATCAGTTTGATGGAATTCGCCTACAACAACTAGTTTCATAGCAGTATTGGTATGGCTCCATACGAGGCACTTTACAGCAGAAAGTGCAGAAGTCCTATTTGTTGGGACGAAAAAGGGCTAAAAACGTTAGAAGGTCCAGAGTTAGTTCAGGAAACAGTGGAAAAGATTGGCATTGTTAAAGCAAAGTTAAAGGCTGCACAGGATATACAGAAAAGCTATTTGGATCAACACCGCAGAGAGATGGAATATAGTGTCGAGGACAAAGTTTTCCTTCGTGTTTCGCCTTGGAAAGGCATTATCCGATTTGGGCAGAAAGGAAAACTGCGACCGCGGTACATCGGTCCATATGAGATTACAAAGAAAGTTGGTCCATTGGCTTATAGGTTAGCTTTACCTTCGGACTTGGCACAAATCCATAATGTTTTTCATGTGAGCATGCTTAGAAGATACAGATCAGATCCTACTCATGTGATTAACGAGCAGACATTTGATGTGGCTGAGAATTTGAGTTACACAGAGGAACCATTGCAAATTCTGCAATTTGGGGTTCGACAGCTTCGAAACAAAGACATTCCTACGGTTAAAGTACTTTGGAAGCATCATTCTCAAGGCGAAGCCACTTGGGAAACAAAGGCTCAGATGCGAGAGAAGTATCCACAGCTATTTGAGAGTACAGGTATGGAATTTTGAGGACAAAATTCTTAAGGAGGGGAGAGTTGTGACATTCCAACCCTAAACCCTACGTCGTTCCGACGTCATTTCATGCATTTTGTGCATTTTCATTAAAATGCATTATGATTTAATTTGATAAACAAGTTAATTATGGATTATATGATATGAAAATGATGATTTATGATTTGAATAAGAAAAACAAGTTATGTTATAGGCTCGTTTGTTGTCGAAAGACACAAACGGAGCTAATTAGGGTTTTTGGACCCGCGCGATCAGAAAATGCCGAAATCGCATAAAATATGAACCATATATGTTCTGACATGTTTATGAATATGTTTTAAAGATTTTTGGAACCCTGATTTTGTGACGACGTCGTACGGTTTCGGTTCCGCGAAAAACGTCGAGCTTTGGAGTAGGTTTAGGGCACCGACCGAACAACGACTCGTTTTTGGATTCCGATTGTTACGAAACTTCACCCATATGTTATATTAATTATTTTGACCATAAAATGCTACTGAAATCAAGAATTTAGAAGTGGAAATGGACAGAATTGGGAAGAGAATTTTTTAGGGTTATAAGAAAACCCTAAGTTATAGGTTTAGTATGTTTAAGTGTGTTTTTGGTTAATAAGCAATGAGGAGGTGTTATATGGCTTTTTAAAGAGTTAAAGCATGACGTGTATGTTTGGGTTAAGGGTCTGGATGTGGTCTTTGTGTGTGGGAACATAAAAAAAAACGTGAAGAACTGAAATAGAGAGAAAAACGAGAGAGAAAGAAAAAGAAAGAAACCAGAAGAGAAAAGAGGAAAGGTAGCCAGAAAACTTGTTTGGGTGTGTTCCTTACTGCCTAGGGAAGGTGAGGGAGAGGTTAGGAGAGAGCGAGAGGGTCGTCGGGTTGGCCGGAAAGGAGAGAAAATAGTGAGGTTTCCAGAACAGGGGATAAAACGATAACAGTGGGAAAAAGAGAGAAAAGAGAGGAAAATATCTTGCATGAGTTGGTTTAATCTGTCGGGAAAGGTTGTAGAGAGGTTATGCTAAAGATTTGAGTCGAGTTTTGGCCGGGAAATTAGCTGGAGAGGCTGTTTTTGGCTGGAAATCCATATCGGGAAAACAGAGTAGGGCTACTGGAGTGATTCTGTCGAGGGGTTGAAGAAGGTCCAAAATGGCACCTTGGGCGTGCATTTTGGGGTTCTGCGCGAGGCATAGGCGTGTGGCTACGGGCGAGATCAAAACGCACCCAGTCTTTGCGTTTTGATCCCTGCGAGGCGCGCGGTGCTAAACGGCACAGGGCCGTGCGTTTTGAGGAATTTTGCACCTCTGGTGCCTGGATTTCGGTAAAACTCTATTTTAAACCCCTGAACTTTATATGGTTTTGCAATTAAGTCCTGCAGATTGAATTTTCACATGTTTTCAATTTAGTCCAGCAGAATTTAATTATGAAAATTGCAATTTGACCCCTGTTGTTAATGAAACTCTGCAAAATGGCCCTTCTGGGCAAATTTGATATTTTTGGATAATTGCATTTTGGTCCCTCAATTTTTAATAATTGCACTTTTGACCCGGAAACTTTTATAAATTATGTTTTAGCTCTTCCAGCCTAATTTCGACGTCCTGGATCCATTTTTGACATTAGAAATTTATTTTGAGATCGTTTTGAGGCTGAAAATCAAGATTTAAATGTTTGGCTAAAGAATTTAAGTATGAAATTGGTTTTAATTATTTGTTTGGTTTATTTAAATATAGTTTTGGTTTTAATAATTATAATTATTCTTAATTATAATTATTATATAATTAATTGAGATTTATAAAAATGTTATTATGTTATGAAATAAGTTTTAAATTTGAAACATATGGATTTAATTTTAAGCAGAAATAACTTAGAGATTAAATATGAAATCATGCATCATAGCATATATGGATTTTTTATTTTGTTATTTGAACATCATTGCTATGTTATGCATTATAGGCACATTGAGTTCTCGAGCGGCGCAGGGTAAGGAACTCGAGGGCCACCCGAGTTCACAGCAGTGAGGTAAGTGCTAAAACAACTTACTTATATGTGATTAATATGAACTTTGTGATATTGCCAATTATGATATATTGAGCTGTATAGACTGGAATTGAGATATGATCATCTATGAGGTATGAACTGCTGTTTTATGTTTTTAGATAAACTGTTTGAACCGGTACTGAAGCCCGGTCAATTGGATATATGTGATATATGAATTGCTATGTTTGTGGTTCCTGAGTCGGTACTGAAATCCGACCAGTTGAGTTATGTGATCTGGTTTATATGATATATGTGTTAATGTTCACCGGTAATGAAACCCGGTTATATGATTACATAAAGCATGACAATATGACAAGTATGATTTACAAGTACATGTTCACAGAACTTAAATATGGATGCTATGATTATCGTTGCTAGTGTTTGCAGATTTCACATTTGAGAAACTACGGTTTCCTCTATGATCTGATGGAAAGGCCTACTGGTCTTATATGTTATAAAAAGACCTACGGGTCTTATACAATTCAGAATGATTTGGTGAATACTGCATAATAAAGGTTGATCCACGGATCCCTTTTAATCGACGATATATTCTGGTCTTACAGGTTTGCTGGCCAACTATGGTTACTGATATGCCGTGAAATTCCTAGGGCAAAACTTGGTCGATAAATCACAACTAAAGAAAAAGGAATGACATGTCATTATGCATTTTAAGATATGATTTTGATATATATATTATATATGACCTGATATTGAATAGTGTTGATTTGTCTTTGATAAATTGCCATATTTGTTATATGATATTGCTATGTTTAGCACTTGCTGAGTTTGCGACTCACACAAATCGCACCATGTGTTTTCAGGTCTGTTGTTTGAGTAAAGTACTGAGACTTCACTGGTCTATGCACAGGTCGGTACAGCTAAAGCTTAGGCCTCTCTCCTTCACACCATGACATTTGTATCTGCTGCATATAGCTTTTGTCTTATGCTATGTTTGTATAGTATAATGATATGTTTCAGCATGTATATATATGGGTTATATGTTATGTTAATAGAGTTATGGGATAAACAGGCTATTGGTATGTAAATAAGGAATTGTAATATGTTACGTTTGATATTTGATTTATGTTTTTGATTATATGATTGTTAATGCTTGAATTAGCTTAGGTTAATGTGAGAATTAAAATGTGATATATAAAAAAAATATATAAATTGTTTTATGACGTAAGGTATAAGAGAGGACGTTACATTCTATCCCACTTGTACTCTTTTATTCTCTAGAATAAATTATTCCTATTGGAAGTGTATAATGGAAAACTTAATAAAGTATTATGAGTGAAGTGTTGGAGAATATTTCTGAGTGGTCTTCATGTTTCTACAATTAATACTGATGATATGAACTCTAAAGCTCTGTACTCTAAAGCTTAGAGCTTGATTTAATCATGATAGTTGGGAGCTAATCTCTCTAAACTCTAAAGCTTTGAACTTGATCCATTGTGCTTTAGACCTAATGGAGTTCAATAAGTTCTTTGGATGTAAAACAACTTAAGAACTTTAGGAAAAGTTTAGAATGATATATAAAGGTATTGATGAAGTGAAGGAATCCATGATCAACATATTCTAGCAGAAATATAATGATCTCTATGAAAGATGGAGAAACAATCTCTGAATTGAACAGCCGATTTATAAAAATCGTTAATCCTTTCTGAGTTTTGGGGAAAGAAATTTCGAAGAAAGAGCTTGTAAGAAAAATCTTAAGAATTCTTCCTTATATATGGAATTTTATTAATGCTGACATGACCGCAACTAGCGTGCAGCTAGATTGGAGTCTAATCATACAAGTCTGCAAAATGATCGACCTAACCTATGTTGACTGAGTAGTTAGTTAGTCAAACTTATATATAATATCAAATCTTAATCAATATCCAATGTGGGCATTGATAAGGTTCGGTTCATTTTCTAGTTACGACCAAATTCTTTCCAGATTCAAACTTTGAATTTTTATTTGTGAAAAGGCGGTGATAAAGATTTGTTACGCAATGCCAAGCTAGTCGGTATTAAAATTTTTTTTGAGTCACCACCATTCGGGAACCATTTTTAATTTTTAGGAAAATTAATTTTATTATAAAAAGTTGACTCCGTTTTTAATTAAAATAAGGCAAGGTCTGAAAATGGATTTTCCGAGTAAGAAGGTTGGGTTACGTTAATTAAAATTTTATTTAAATTAACGTCCGGATTTACTAGTCTCTGATAAACCATTTTATTTTCCAAAAATTAAGTTAAGTTTTATTTATTAAGAGAAGCCACTTTTATTAATTAACGGTCATTTGTGCCAACAAATACATTGAAATCAATAAAATGCAGAAAAATAAATCGCGGAAAGTAAAGCGTCCACCCCTTAGTCTAATTATTCTTTCTCCTTAGGAGAACATATTTACAAATTGGTCCTAAATTAAATACATTCTACTCGATTAATCCCTCAAATAATTTATTTAAAACTCCAAAACACCCTAATAAACACAAATTACATATTAAAACAATCATGCAAAATTACCGACACATCCCCTAGGTTATGGCAAATAATAAAATGGTCCTTATACTTTTGAAAAATTACTAAACAACCTCTAAAACATGAAAAACTACTAAAATAGTCCATTGAGCAAATAAAAATTACAAAATAGTCCTTAATATACAAAATTACATAAATAAGACACAAAATATGCAAAAATTGCACAAAGGTCCCTACAACATGCCAAAATTACAAAACAACACCTAAAACATGTAAAATCATCTAAACTATCGATTGAGCTAATAAAAATCACAAAACAGTCCCTAATATGCAAAACTGCCAAAACAAGACACAAAACATGTAAAATTACAGAATAGTCCCTACCACATGCCAAAATTACAAGACAAACACCCTACATGCATAAAAATACCCAACCAATCTAAAAATATGAATAATTTCTTAAAACAGTCCTAAATGTATGTAAATTGTCAAAACAATCTATAAATTATGCAAAATATCACAATCAATCCCTAATTATTAAGAATGCATTCATATCGACAGTTTGGACTTTTTAAGCAAAACTATGACTGATTTCAGACTATTGCAAATCAAGATAACCTTTTGTTTGGTATTAGAAACAAAAATTGATACAGATTTGTAAAAGAAAGGAAAGACAGAAATGCAACAGCTAGTTTTGAGGCTGGAATGATGCAAACAATACTGGTAAGACTGCTCATATTCAATGTAGGAACAAAACACAGAAGCTTCAACATATTTAACATGTTCAATAGATGAAATGCCCTCATAAATAGGCTAGATTCTAGGAAAACAGAAGCCTCATGTTCAAGACAGACACATTATCATAATTAGGGTTTAGAGTTTGTTAAATCTAAGTAAAACAATGTATAGACTGTATTTCAAACATCATAAGCAACAAGTTTTTTTGAAAATCTTTCCAGACCAGGAACTGGAATCTAAGCAGGCATTGACAGATTGAATAATGAGTTTTGAAACCAGAAACTCAAACTACAAAGAAGACAAAACTACTCAGGGCACAACAAAACCTCACAGCAATTCTTAACAACAAACCAAGCATGAACAGAATATCAACTACTATAGAAACCTAATAATGAAGAACATCATGTTCAAGGAAGAAATAACATAGGACTAAGAATTAATTTTACATAGGAAACTGATAATAGGAAACAAAACACAGACAAGTAAACATTCAAGAAAAACACAACCAATACTCAATTTGGTTCCCAAACAAACTCAAACATTATCAAGATTAAACTAGAAGAGAAATTAAGAGTACCTTATATTCCCTTCCCAGTTGAACACAATATTTCCAAAATTCCTTTACAGATTTAGGTTCCTCACCAAAATTCTCAAAATTTACAATAAGAATTTGATTGCTATCAATATAAAAACCTCAATTGGTTCCTAATTTTGAATTAATTTCAAAATAGAAACCCCCTAATTGTTTACAAAAGAAAGAAGAAAGATTTTCAAGAACCTTAATTTTTAAAATAACCCTGAAATCCCCAATTCCGAAAAACATAGAAACCTTAATTTTCAGAAAAAGAAAACCTTAGAAAGATCTGAAGAAATCTAACAAGTTACTAACAAAAGTTGGATATTACCATAGCCGTTGTAAGGGCTCACCATCGCAAAGGCATTAAGGAGAAGGAAGTCAGGGGTATGATGTGAGGATATGACATGTTGTCATTTGGAAAAATTTGGATGGGAGACTCTCGAAGAACTTCATTTAATGTAGTCGGTGGGGGCAGAGTAGGGATTTCATCACCTAATGGATGATAGTCCATTACAGCACAAAACTCCTCATACATAGAAGAGATCTCACAGTCTGGGAAGCAGAAGGACATGTCTAGGATCGAAGCGGAGGATAAGCCATTGCAAGAATGAGTAATTGAGAGAAATTTGAAAATAAGCAAGAATCCAGCAAATGCAATCTAAGCAGCTACATTGGCATTCCGGATTTGGAGATTTTTTTGATTTTTACCAAAAACAAGTGACAAAACATTTTTAGTTTTGTGCGGTGCCGAAACTAGTCGGTCTTAAAATACATTTTTAAGAGTCGCCACCCGATTTCAGGAAAACCAAATTTAATTTTTAAAAATGACTCCGTTTTTATTTTAAAAGACATTGGTCAAGTTTCAGAGATTCGGGGTAAGGGGGTTGGGTACGACGATTTAAGTTACACTTAAATCGCCGCCCGGTAAAAACCCCCTAATTGTTTAGGTTCCTCACCGAAATTCTCAAAATTTACAATAAGAATTTGATTGCTATCAATATAAAAACCTCAATTGGTTCCTAATTTTGAATTAATTTCAAAATAGATACCCCTTAATTGTTTACAAAAGAAAGAAGAAAGATTTTCAAGAACCTTAATTTTTAAAATAACCCTGAAATCCCCAATTCCCAAAAACATAGAAACCTTAATTTTCAGAAAAAGAAAACCTTAGAAAGATCTGAAGAAATCTAACGAGTTACTAACAAAAGTTGGATATTACCATAGCCGTTGTAGGGGCTCACCATCGCAAAGGCATTAAGGAGAAAGAAGTCAGGGGTATGATGTGAGGATATGGCATGTTGTCATTTGGAAAAATTTGGATGGGAGACTCTCGAAGAACTTCATATAATGTAGTCGATGGGGGCAGAGTAGGGATTTCATCACCTAATGGATGACAGTCCATCACAGCACAAAACTCCTCATACATAGGAGAGATCTCACAGTCTGGGAAGCAGAAGGACATGTCTAGGATCGAAGCGGAGGATAAGCCATTGCAAGAATGGGTAATTGAGAGAAAGTTGAAAATAAGCAAGAATCCAGCAAATGCAATCCAAGCAGTTACGTTGGCATTCCGGATTTCCGGATTTGGAGATTTTTTGGATTTTTACCAAAAACAAGTGACAAAACATTTTTAGTTTTGTGCGGTGCCGAAACTAGTCGGTCTTAAAATACATTTTTAAGAGTCGCCACCCGATTTCGGGAAAACCAAATTTAATTTTTAAAAATGACTCCGTTTTTATTTTAAAAGGCATTGGTCAAGTTTCAGAGATTCGGGGTAAGGGAGTTGGGTACGACGATTTAAGTTACACTTAAACCGCCTCTGGTTTGTTTTTCTTTCCAAAATTTAAATTTTAAATGAAAAGTCGTTGCTGTGATTAAACTAACGATGTTCCTAATTGGCGATTTACGGTCATTTGCGAAAAATTACATTCAAACAATGAAAGCGATAAAAAGCGGAAATTAAAATGCAGAAATCAAACAAGCATAACTAAACCTAATTATTCTTTCTCCGATTTGGAGAAAATAATTACAAACTGAACCTATAAATTTACAATCGACCCTTTGAAATCCCAAATTAAACCCTATTAACCCAAATTATGAAAATATAAACAATTGTGGAAAATTACAAAATGGTCCTTAAACTTTAGAAAAATTACAAAAGTGTCCCTAATTTCATGTAAAATTTCAATTTAGCCCCTAAACATCCAATTCACCTTAAAACAATCAAGGAAACATATAAAGCATGTGAATTTAATCATTTTAATACATAGCATGCAAAATTTTCAATTTAGTCCTCAATCTTTTCAAAATTACCAAACTACCCCTATGTTAATTTAGATTCCAAAATTAACTTTTTCCATGCCATATCATGCAAATTACCATCTAACAAATGATTGTTTGCTAAACAATTCAACAAATTTGGAAAGTTATAAAATTAGTCTCTAAAGATATCAATTTTCTCAAAATGTTCCTTCATCATTCATTATATTATCATATATGATTTAAGCATGAAAACAACATTTGGCAGTCAATACATCATTCCATATGCAATTTATCTCAAAAAGGATGAACTGTTTCAGCAAACAATTATATAGAGTTAAAGATGAAGAATTAACCCTTGTGCATAAGTAGTTCTAATAATCAACACAATTTAAGTGGAAACAGGAATAACATGGTTGATGATAGCACAACAAGCCATGAGCAAACATTCACAACATCACAGTCCTCATAAGCAATAATTGACCCACTGTAATTGAATGGTTCATAAGACTCCAAAATGAATATGATCAACCCACATTTGTCTCAACATCAATAACACAATAATTCAAATAGTCACTGAACAGGGGCAAACTACCTTACATAACATTGAATTTATAGAAGGCTGAATTCATTTGAATGGACAAAAGGACATTACTTGAAACAGATAGCAACTCTGAGCAAAAAAACAGAAAGTGAACAAGGAAATGACAAAGAGAGATGCACGTAGCAGAGTTCTAACAAACATTTTTAAGAAACCAACAGCTCAAGAATGTATAACAGAATAGGCAGATTGAGTATAACATATGCACAAATGTTGAAGCCTGGATGCTGGACTAAAGACAATGAGCATAGCAACAACAGTCTAAAACAATAAGGTGTGTATAACTGTAGTGACCAAACACAACAGATAAATTATTCAATTTAGATAAAAGAGTGACTGTCAAACTTTGATGTGATGAGCAGAAACCAATTGCAATATGGATTAAGTATTTCTTTCAATAGTTGCAGAAAATGGAACCCATTAATTCACATGTATGAAATGGAAGAACAAACATATAAACATAGAATGCATAAGAAAAGAAGACACAATCATATAGGACCTAGCATGAACCTAGCACAACCAACACATAAGCCCAGCACAATCTGCCATAACCCTAGCACACCTCAATACATAAAGGGATGAGAAGCAGGATGTAGAAGAGGAATACCTCGGACAATAACCAAACTTAAAGCATTGAAATCAACAAATAGCAGAATCAGGAATGTTCACTCAATTCAGAATATAAGAGATACACTAAGAAAACTTCAGCATTAATAGTAAACAAATATAAGAAAAAGATCAATAAAATCCAGTAACCCACAAAGAACAATGATAACAATGAAATTAGTCAGGTTCCCTAATGAAAACATCCACCATATTCAGAAACCAAATGAAGAAATTAAAAGAAAAGAGGTTAATCAGAAAAGGAGTGCCTCAAATGCTTTCAGAAATCTTTGATTCCAAGCTTTAAGCAATAATGGTTTACAGCAGTTCTTTGAGTTACAAACTTTCAAATATTTTAAACTAAATCCTGGTTTCAAATTAATTTTGAAACAGGAACGAGATTGCTAATTCTAATTTTTCAGAAACCCAAATTTCCCAATTTACAATAACAAACCCTAATTTTCCCAATTTTTTTGAAAAAGAAAAACCCTAAAAATCTAACTTATAGAATTTTTCTCGGTCTCTACTCCCAAAATTCCCCTCTCTGGACCTCCCCCCTCTTTTGAATGGTTGTGGCCTGGATCTTTTATCCCTTTGCCTCGTCTGTGTACTGTTTTTCCCTTCTTTTTCTCTAACGTCTCCACGTAGCAGTTTGTTACGCTGGAAAGGGTTCTCTGCTGTCAATTCCATTGTGGCTTGGTTGCACTCGTTCTCTTCCTCTAGCCATTTCCATCTTCGTTCCGTTTTTGTCTTTCGTTTCCAGTTTCAATGGCTTCACCTGTTTCTTCATGTTTGTAAAAGGGTTGACCTGTTATTTGGGGTTAAATTCCAAATATGCCTACATACTTTCATTTTTATAAGAGATCGAGGTCAATGTAGTTCGAGAAAACTCATTTAAAGGTGTGTAGAAGGGATGCATGTATGCATGATTTTGTGTATGCTTAGTATCAAAAGGATTGATTTAAGTGGGTACTTTTGTACCAAAAGTGTGATTTAAGTGTGACATCCTTGACCAAAAGCATACGTCTTTTTGACGTCATTTCACACATTTTATGCATTTTTGTTTAAATGCATTAGAGTATGACATGATATATGGTATTTACATGAAATATATGATTTGGGAAATGATTATAAATGAGTTAAAAATGATAAACAAGAGTGGTTTTAAGTTCGTTTATCGTCGAAAGACATAAA
>CANUEY010139129.1:0-16775 GCA_948099555.1 Croton setiger | reverse complement strand
GAAAAGAAAATAAAAACTAAAAGAGTAGTATAACACAAATATTTGAGCCATTTATTTTATTTTTTAAAATAGAGGATCAAGTGATAAAATTTATCAAATTATAAGGAGTCAATAGTAATATTCCCTTTAAATAATAGTAGAAGTAATAAATAAATAAATAAAAGAACCCTATCTTGAAAACAAGGAAGCACGCAGCTCGCACCTCGCACGTGTGGTTCTCTGAACAAGTAGGTCAAAGTGAGATTGATTTAACTTTCTATGGTAATCATGATTTGATTGATGAGGATTATAATGAGGACAACTGGATTACTTTACTGAATATATTTTTTTTAAAGATTTTTTTACTCTAATTTTATATATTAGTTAAAGCATGGTTTTGACCAAATAAACTATTTAATTCATTAATTATATTTTTCATTTTTAAAAATATTAATTTAATTTTAAAATTCAAATTTGGAATGTAAAATTTTGGTTCCAATATTTAATAGTAATTGCAATAAAATAAAAATTTAAAACCTTATTAAATAAGTATATCTATTAAATATTTGTACGTTGAATATTTTTTCTCAATCTACTTCTATTTTTTTTTCCAAATCAACGATACACATCACAGATGCAGAAAGAATCAATTAGAGAGAACATCATGGTGTTCATTATGATCGAAACACTATGAGTTGAAGAACCACATATATATAGAAATAAAAATTTTTATTTTTAAACAGAGAATAAAAGTAGTTTTCATTTGACAGAACGTAAATACAGGAATTTTATTAATTATAAGATCATGTATATCATGTGGTAAAAAAAATAATAAAATGGACTTAGGGCCTGTTTGGTTTAGCAGTTTCAAATAGCTAATACCTATTACGAATAGTTGTTAATTGATGAATAATAGATGTTTGATAAAAATATATTTATAATAAATTTAAAAAATATAAAAACACCAAATAAATTTAATATAATGTTCATACTTAAATTTATTCTACATTTCAAACTGTGAACAAAATATTTTAATCAAACATTTAATCAAAGAGGGTAAAGGAAAATATACATAATAAAGAAATTGAAAAAAATATTTTAATCAAACATCCAATAAAAGAGAATGAAGGAAAACATATGTGATAAAGAAATGAAAAAAAAAAAAGATATAGAAAAATTAGAGAAAAAAATAATAACTTTTATAAGAGATTGAAGTGTTGTCTTTGTTTTTTTAATTGGACGAAAAAACGTTTAACAATTGAAGATTAATATTCTCTGATATAAAAATTATTTTCAACGGTTTTGAAAAAACTAGGAGGATGAGCCATTAAAAACAACTACGATTTAGGACTTCAAACAGCTATCAGCTGCTAAAAAATTTTTTAACCAAACACTCACATCTTAGCTGATTGATCTGAAACAGTGTCAATTAGCTAAACCAAACACCCCATTAATACTATATGACTGTCGAGATTTTTAATGAAGGTCAAGTGGTGGATAAGTTTAATTTTTATGCTATTTTTCTATTCAAATGTCTACTAATAAAATAAAATAAATGAATTTGTGAAAGATTAATTATTGTGAAAACTATAAATAATTTATTATGTGAGAGCAAGATTTTGTATTATAATAGAGAATATTACTTTTTATTTAGGGCAAAATGATGTGACATATATATTTTTAGATAATATACTATAAAAAAAATATCAATAAAATTAGATAATGTAAATACGTTTAATTTTAAAAAATGTGTGGTATATATTAAAAGTTCAGTACATTTCCTCTTTTTGAGTCTGTATAAATATGTTTTTGCCAGCAATAAGGACTTGATGTTATTATGTAAATTTACAATAGAAGAGATCATAAATAATATTAATTAATATTAATATTAATATTTTCAATACAATTATAAACTTTATAAATTGTTAACATTTGAATATGGTATCCCTATATATAATATTTCAACCATATGTTTTTTAATAATGTATATATTTGTATTCGATAAACATTTGCACGCTGGATTCAATTTACGAGTGTAACAATCGGACCACTAAACCTGTTCGATTTTTTTGGTATCAATAATTGCCAAAGGGAAATAATTCAATTGAATCACATATTATTAAACCCATCACCCTCTGAAAGTTCCTTCCTCATACCGTTCTTCTCAATTTCTACTTAAGGTAAAACAATAAATATTAGCAGTAATCTATAGGGTTGAGCATTCTTGGTTCGCCCGACCGAACCAAACTAACTAAGGAAAATTATTGAGCAACCGAAAACCAAACCAAACATGGCAGAAACCAAACAAAATGAACCGATTTACGCTTGATTCTGTTTAAACTGAACAAATTAAGGACCATTTGAAACTTTTCATCTTCTTCCTCCTTTAGACGAGCGATTTGGCAATGAGGCTCTTTTGTTTAAGAAAAATCAAAGAAGGGAGCTCATATTGCAAAAAAGAAAATTATTAGAACTTAATGTGTGTGTGTGTGTGAGAGAGAGAGAGAGAGAGAGCTTACTGTTTGATATAGGAGAAAGAGAAAGAAAATGAGAAAGAGTTCAAAAAATTAAAATTTTCAGTTTAGGCTTGCGAAAAGGAAAAATAAGAGGAAAGCTTCCTGGGTTTGGGTTTAGTTTTGAAACCAAGTTTGAAACAGAGGAAGAAAAAATCGGACAAAATTACTAAAGCTCAGAGAGAGAGAGAGGTTCTCTTGAATAGTAGCTTCATCTTATTCCTCATTCTGAAACGATTTCGAGAGGAACAAAAAGGGAAAAATGATTTTGAGTAAAAAGCTTCAAAACTAGTTTTAAAAATAAAAACCCATCAGAAACGAGAGACCATTCAAGAAATTTGTAGTCTTTTCTTTTATTTCTCTTTTGGAATTAATTCAAAAAGAGGAACAGGAACATGATTTTGAAAAGCTTGAAATCGGAAAACACCCATTTAACAATTCGATTCTGGCGGAGAAGTCGTCGGCGAAGAACTCAATAATCTGAAACAGAATCACTTCCGCTCTTGGATTTAAAGACTTTTAAGGCATCAAAGGTAACACCCTGAGCTCATCCTTCTTTTTCATAATTGATTTGTGTTGATTGTTTGTTGGGAATTGCAATTCTGGTTAAGAATGATTGTGATTATTATGTTGTCCTTGCCTTGTTCATGTTAGATTTCGATTTAGTTTTCACATCAAATCTTCCGTTTGGTCTCTGTTGAAGTTCCATTTTTGCAATGTGTTTTTATTTTCGGTCCGACCTATTTAATTTTTATACACACAAACCAAAATCAAACCGACTAGTCGGTTAAATAAATTTTCAGTTCAATTCTAGTCGGTTTCTGGGTCAATTCAGTTTTCACGGTTTTTCTGCTCAACCCTAGTACACTATAGTTCTACGAAGCGTTTACCGTTGTGAAAATTCCCATCGGTTGTAACGGTAAAATCTAATTAAATTACTTGCTAGGCTAAAGTTATGCGTTTTCATTGGTGAGATGCTCTACCGTTCCGCATGTAAATCACAGTGGACTCGACAATATATAACTTACTTTCCATTTTTTATTGAATTCTGACTGGACAACGCATTTTGAAAACAATCAGGTTGACGAAAATGCCCCTCGATACAATTTTTTATTTGGATAAGGCCACGTCAAGTAAAGGAAATGACTTCAATACCCTTCGCAACAAAAAGCAGAGGTTATTGAATACTCTGGTACTATATCTGACCGGCATATTCCCCGCCGGCGGATAATTTCGAAATTAAACAGACCAAATCCCGAAAACTATATATACCTCGTTTTCTCATATCCAGTTTTTGCCCTAAAGCAAAACCCTCTGTCGTTCGCCTCCACTTAGCCGCTCACTCACATGCTCTTAGCTACTATACCAGTCACTTCCCTTCACTTTCTCCCTCCAAATCTTCGATTCCCTCCACCAATTTCTCCGGCCGCAGGTCAAAACGGCACCGTTTTGCTTGACCGTGACTCCGCCGGCCAGATCGCGAAGTATGTACTTTTGGTTTTTGTTAATTGGTCAGGTTTGAGGTCTTAGTCTTGGTTATGGACGCTGTAGAGTTGAATTATCCTGTGGATGTGGCGGCACCGAAGCTTTTGGGCTCAGATGGCGGCGGTTGCGGTAGAGATAGGGTTACGGTGATGGAAGTAGACGTGGGGATGGAGGCGGCCGATTGTAGGTCTCGTCGTGAGGTCTGCAAGTCTTTGCTGAGTGAAAAAGGTGACATCTGCTTTCATTTTACCACAATTTTGAAGTCTTACTATTGGTATTTTATTGGTTTAGTTAAAATTTTGCGCTTTGTTTACGGTTGTTTAGCACTTTAGGGCAGGTTGGTTGTTGTATAAGAGTGGAATTTCAGTGGGTGTGGGAGCTTTTGACTGTTAATTAATTCGGAGGGATAAACTGGGTAAAGGGTTTTGCTAGAAAAGTAGCTTTGAAATTGGGG
The DNA here is from genome assembly GCA_948099555.1 of Croton setiger. Classification (NCBI taxonomy): domain Eukaryota; kingdom Viridiplantae; phylum Streptophyta; class Magnoliopsida; order Malpighiales; family Euphorbiaceae; genus Croton; species Croton setiger. The sequence continues at coordinate 12,344 of CANUEY010139129.1, read as the reverse complement.
ATAAATGCTGGATGGATGTATGTAGTTGTGGAAGACTTACACTCACATAATTAGAAATTGAATAGAACTACTTGTTTTAATGTTTTTCTTGGCTGGTTGCTTCGATGTTGTCGCGTAGCTAGTAGCTACCAATTCATTTGTTTTCTTTTACATTCGCAGTTCTATATTCTAATTAGCTTGAGGATAGCGCATGGTTCATGTGGGTTTTATTGAAAGAAATCTGATTTATTTCCTTGTATATGCTTTACAGTCAAGACTGAGTCATTTCTTTTAAGAAACCAATTGCAATTCCTTAATTTGTTGAGGTTTCCTTCTTAAATATCTTGTTTGGAGTGGGATAACATTTCCCTTTTGCATGTCCATGGAGTTCTTAAAAAGACAGAAGACGAGTAATAATGGAGTAAGTGCTTATATGATGGTTTGGGCAAATATGAGCAGAAGAAAGCATTTCCTTCTACTTCGTCAGCCCTGGAGCTATGGCCAAGATGTCAGATGTGCGCAAATAATTGTCAAAGTTAGTGAATAGAGCCAGAAGTTCTTATGTTAAGCCAAATTGGAAGGATTGTTGGCTTTAGTAACTAAAAAATAACTTCTTGTTGGTTTTGATATTTTGAATCCTTATAGTCTGGTTGTGGTGTGATTCTCTTTCCTTATCAATGTGGCTTAACTTAACACACTTATGAGTGTAAAATTGTGAATGGGCAGGTGCAACAAGCTCTGTCAATTTTTTGGAGTCAACATCATCACATAACCTTCCAGATCGTGAACTTTGTTGGCATACAATTAACCTATCCAACTTGCAGAGTGGAAGCGTGTCTAAACTAGACAACGGTGATGGTCCAAATGGTCCTTCATCAATTCCTAGGCCTGAAGTACGATTACAAAGAAAAACAGGACAAGTGTCAAGAAGTGCTTGTTCGAAAAGAGCTCGAACAATTCTGCTAGAAGGTGTTGCCTGTGCACCACGTTTTGATGAAACAAAGAATGTATCCAATAAGCTAGGATCGCATCCACCAAAATCTGAGTGTCATGGTAATGCGCTGTCATGATATATATATATATATGATGTGGTGTCTTCCATAAATAGAAAACTACTTGAATACAAATATGGCAGTATTATATTTTTTATGCTGTAAACTATGATGTGTCAGTAATAATTCATTTACTTGACTTACCATGAAATATCTGCAAACAAGATTGTCGGCATCACTCTGTTTTGATTAGAGCTGAAAACAACATGAGTTATGTCGATGAGTAATAATACGTGAAATTTAACATTCTATTCTATTCCTGCTCAAGTATGCTCTAATTTTATTGTTGTTGCATATTTGTATTCTAGAGAAAACTCAATTGGCTAAACAAAAGAATCACCTCGGCACCAAACGAGGTGATAGAAGAAATTGTAAAACTTCCACGAAGAGTAAAAATGATTCTTTTTCTGTGAAGGCAAGTCTGGCAAGTCTGAGTTCAGCTGCTTCAGGGAATAATTTCTTTGGTATGTTTTTAGTGACTTAACTAATGCATGTGGAAACATAACACAAATTTATGCTGCATTTTCCAGAATCTCTGAAGCTGTTATGGTTTATATCGTCTTATTGTTTTTCTGGTTTCACCTTCCTCTACATTCATCTTCTGATTCTGGATCTTGAATTACTATTGGTTTTTATATTGATGATCACTCTTGTGAAAGATCTGTTGTTGTTCTTTTTACTCTTTGATGTGACTTTTGGGAAACTCATTTGTTCATTTATACTAATGTTAGGATTATATGGTCTGAAGACAGACACCCATGACATCACAAAACTTGTGGATGATTTATCATTAAATGAGCTTCTTCAAGGCACTTGTGAATGTCCTAGCTTAGGCAAAGACAAGGAAAAGAAAGCAACAAGTACAACTGAAGATATTCTGCATTCAATTCGAAAAGCTTGCTCAATTCTACAACTTCCTAGGTCTGCCCAATTACAGAATTTTGCTGAGACAGAGAGCAGTTCCAATGAGAAAATCCCGGCAAACCAAGTTACCTCTGTTTCTGTTGTTGGAAATGGAGATAATGGCAATTTACCTGTAACTGATCCATCTTTGTCTAACAAGGTTAGTGAAAAAGATGATCTAAGATAATTGTTTGGATGCAGAGCAGCATTTTCTCTTTAGCAATATTATGTGACATAATGATTATGGGACCATTTTCCAAAATTGTTGTAGCTGCTGCAGAAAAAGCACTATATTGACTTTATTGATTAGAAGCAGTTAATATTTTTAATATAAGTTTTGCTGCTTTCTTTTTCAATCTGACACACCCTTCTTTTGCCACCTTCACATGACATCTGTCACTCTAAAAAATTTTCCGAATTTGTTGGACCTTTGTCAACTTCAAAGGTTTTCCCCATGTTTTTCTGTTGGATCATTATCATAATTATTGTGCACAATTCCCTTTTGTGATGGTACAGGATTGTTACAGCAAGTTCGAAACTCCTAATTTGCTCAATTTTTCGTTCAACCAACCTAAAGATACATTGGAGCATTTAGCACTTCCTCCACCCAAGGATTTAGAGAGTTTGCTTCTGGATGCAACCAAACCTGCTGTATCTTCAAGGAATGCATCTGATCCTCGTCCAGGAAAGCAAGTATCCCGTCGACCAAGCTTGCCCCCTTTTCCATGGTCACACAATTTTAATGGGCATTGTAGAAACAATTCTGATGTAGTTAAGATTTTAACCAGTAGGAGCATGTGCCAAGGTCGATGGATGAAAGTGGGGAGCTCTTTTAATTCACTAGGGACTTCCTCTAATTGTTTTACAAACTTGGAGGCCATTGTTTATGATCGGACCCTAGTTCCCGTACGTGGCCCAAAGCTGGACATCCTAGAAACTAGCACTATCGCTTCATCTTCATCTGCTACTCTATGTGCGTGGGGTTCATCAGTGGCAGCAGCTTCTTCGACATCATGTGCTCCTAAGGGCAATAATTCCATCAAGGGTTAGTTCTTTTGTTGTTGGTCTTTGAGACTTGAATTTCATCTCAGTAGTATGAAAATTTTTGAGCTATAATAATGTCATTTCCCCTTCCAAATGCAGAATCTGCGGAAGACCTGAGGAATGAAGAAAAAGGTAAGAATTTTAATCACTAAAACTTTGTTTCCTTTAATGTTAGGAGATTCCAGACAGTTTTTCTGTGCATACACTACGATGTTGATTTTTGAAAGTTTGTGCAAGTAGTTATAAGTAGGGGAAGAGGAAGGGGGAGAGGGACATATGAGGATTTGATCTTGGGTGCTTTGGCACCATGTGGTAGAGTGTCAACCGCTTAGGCTAATCTCATCCCCCCTTTTTTTTAATATTCCAAACATGACAAAGTAGATTTACAAGTTTTGTGGAATTCATTTGTTTCAAAGACTAAGACTGAGAATTTATGATTTTGCGAGTTAACACCATTTTAAATTCTTTACAGAAGTTCTTTTGGCACTGCCTGCATGTTTATATGTATATTCTTGCTTGATGACAGTTGAACGTTGTCCGAAACTCTTGGCAGCTGCTCAAACATTGTATGACATTGCTACTTATGCATCAAGGCTAAACCGAGATGGAATGATAAAGTGGCCAAAGAGGCCTTCACAAAAGGCTATGAAAGCTCGTAAACCAAAATCTTCTGAGAAACCTGAAGATATATTTGCACCATCAACTTCAACAATGGGGTCTGATCATACAGCAAGAAGTGGCGCAGACCAAATATTAACATCAAAGAGGCCTAGACTCTCAACTATTGAGAATAAGAAGGATCATGTACATATCAATGGTATGCGTAAAGGATCAATTAATTGGTCTACACCTAAATCAAGTAGATCATCACCTAACAAATCAGGCAAGGACCCGATACCCTACGTTGTAAAGCAATCATCGCCATGTATGATGCCGCCGCCGCCCAAAGTTTTAAATAGAAATTGCAATGGTCAACAAAAGGTACGTAAACTAATGCGAATGGATTGGACCCGAGAAAGTGACAGGCAGAACTGATTGTTGTTGTTGTGATTTGTCAGTGCCGGTGCTGCGCATGATCTGGGGAGCGGGGTTGATGTACATAGTAGGAAGGGGGTGGGGTGGGGTGGGGGTAGTGGCAGGTAGGCTTTTTACACCGTAGGGAGGATGAAAATTTCTTGTAATACTTCACCTTGAGCGGTGAGGAATGTTGTTGTAACATTAGTAAGGGATATACTTGTAGTTTATAGCCGAGAAATTCTTTGCCTTGTGTAGAGAGCATTTATGAGGCAATAGAAATTTCAGTTCTTTTTTCTTTCCATTCCTTCAACTCTTACCAAATTGGTTGCTTTTGATCTTTCTTCAAATAATAAGTGACGGTTGATCCAGAAAAATCTGAAATTCAACATGACACATACCCATAAATATTTTTCTTTGTTGTGATAAGACATTGCATATTTGTGGATAGAAAGTCACCAACTTTGAGGAATAAGTTATGTATCATTATATAGACATGGAGAATATTCACGAATCTTGATATTGGGTGTGATGGACCTTAAACTGAAGTGAGGGATACTCAATTTTAAACTAACTTCAATAATAAATTGATTAAAAAATGGTTATTTTTAGTTCATTATGTCTGAAACAGCAATTTAGATGTTACTATAGCAAGCAATTTTAGTGTTCACTTTCTCTCTTTTTAAAGAGTTCCTTCCAAAAACTAACTGTTGCAGCTTTGAAAAGATTGAATTGTTTCTTTGTTTTTAGCCTTTTTCTTTTTGACCAAAAAAACAAATTCTGGGAATTCAAGAACAACTGCCATGCTTTAACTGACCACTCATCAATCAAATCCTTCTTCCCATTTTAAGAAAAACCCTATTATATTTTATTATATTCATAACTACTAAAAGAATAATTACAATAAAAAAGCTAAAAAAAAAAAAAAAGACTACGAAAACATCTGATCTAACAACAAAACTAAACCCATAGCAAAACCAGGATCAAAGTCTCCATTAACAACCAAAACAAAAACTTCAACTCCAAAAGAAACTCCTAAGATCATAGTTTCCTTCTTTTTAATCTCTGCAACAACATTTCTTGATAATTCATCTACCACTTTACATGATCTATTCATATAACATCCTTCAATTACATATGAACATTTCTTCTCTTCAATTCCTTTAAATACATATGCAAGTACATTTTTCTTCTTATTATTATAATAATTCCCTTGTAGAATATTATTACTATGTTTCTTTACACTCCAAATTGGTTTCTTTGAACAACATTCTCCCATTTCTCCTTCATAAACTAGCCAACTATTATCTCCAAATCCAAGCTTCTAAAAAAAAACAAAAAAAAACAAAAACCCAGAATTAATATTGAAAAATAATAGAAACCCAGAATTAAAAAATCAATCTTTATAAAATTAATTACCTTGCGTCGAAGCATCGAAAGAATGGATTTTCCAGAAGCGTCCATGAGAATGATTTCGTGAGGATGAAGAATGTAATTATCAACTCGATAAACTAAATCACCATTAGAATTAATTACTGTAAATCCATTGCAATTAATAATAAGTGATTTTCTCCATACTGTTAACGACGTCGGTAATCCAATCTTCGACGTCTGATCTTCTTGTTTTTGCGGTTCTTGATCTACTTCAATATTATCATGAACAGATCTTGACAAAGATTTGAAGAAAAAGAACATTTCTTTAATAACCCTTTTCTTGATTCTGTCTTCTAACTCAAAATCTTTAAGCTTGAAGTTATATATATATATATATATATATAATTTTATGGATCTTCGTAAAATATGATATTTGATTTGCTTGATATATGGGAGACATTAGCGCGTGTGGCGCGTGGATATTGGATGGTGAACGAAAATTTCTTCTTTGTTAAACTTTATACTAGTAGTATAGTATAGACAAAAACCTTACCTAATTGGATTTGCAATTTGTCTTAATTCTAGGGTCATTGTATCTGATTGTTGTATATATATTGGGTGATTAAGATAATTAATTAATTAATTAAGGTATTAGTTTAATTTAATTAACTAATGTATTATTAACGTTGGAATTTCTTACAAGTGTTAGTTTCAATATGTTGGTAACTTAGGATACCAATTTATCACTTGTTTTCCAAATGTTAGTTTAGGTTTTTTCTAGTTCCAGGTAATTGCTATATTTACGTGTAAGTGTATTCATAAACCGAGAAAATTGATCAAACCGACTCAATCGATGAAAATCAACCCACTCTAAAACAAATTGCAATTTTAATGTTTTATATATATATATATATCTATATATATATATATATATATATATATATATATATATAGTTGAATTAGCTGTAATTGAAGAGAATCATATGAATAATTTAAAGTATATATGAAAAATTATGAAGAAAATAACAAGTGAAAATGAAAAATGAGTTTTTAGAGGACAAAGGTTTAGAAAATTCAAAGAAAAGAAGTATACAATTAAATTTAAACATGTTAATTGATTAACAATTAGTTCTTTAAGTCAAGTTTACAAATGATTAAGGAAGACATTCATTTAGTGAAAATATTTAGAAAGTCTTACATATCTTATAAATATGTAGCACCAAATTTATACTTCATACATAGTAGAGTTAAAGGTAGTGGTTAGTGTAGTTAAAACGTTAAAGCAATTTTTGGTGATATGGCGTTTTATAAAAAGTTAACTTTAACGTTTAGTTTTAGCGATTAGTGATTTTATGAACCGCTACCGAAATAATTAATAATTACTCAAACAGTTAATTTTGTCAAACAGATTCTTGGTGTTTATTTTATATAGACAAATTCATCTTAAATGGTTAATTTAATTGGAGAACCAAATTTAAAAAAACTAATTTAGTGTTATGAAAAAAGGGTTATGCCTACATATATAAATAAAAAGATTGAGTATCATTTTGGTTTTCATTAGTTTATAAAAATTAGATCTTTTGTCTATTTTCCTTTATAAGTTTTAATAGAATTGCTATAGCTAAGCATTTTAATGTTTCTATTTCATCAACTTTAGTAAATCCACCTTTTCTCTATGTAATGATTCAATTTCTAATCAATATGATTTAGTACTAACAACTATATAATAAAAATAAATAAATTCATATTGATAATAAGTAAACGAAGATATATATTAAGAAAATTACTAATGAATGTTTCTGGTGATAAGATGAATTGGATAAATGGTAGAGACCACTCTAATACTTATTAAATCACTATATAATTAAAACTAACTTGAAAAACAATTGAAAGGTACATATCTATAAGGTGCACCTTTGGCTCCCTTTTGAGGGGGCTATTTATTGTCATTAGCAGGGACGTAGCTAGGGGGTGAAGGCCTGGGCACTTGGTCGCTGGAGGTCATTTGGTGGCTGTGATGAGAGGCGCCTGAAGTTGCAGAAAGAAAGATGGGATACACGAATAAAAAGATCAAAACGACGTAGTTTGGATCTTTCTTGAATATATATATATATATATTTTTAATTTTAAGAACAAAATGACGTTATTTTGACCTCAAAATTAAATAAAAAAAAAAAAAAACCAAAACAACATCTTCTTGTTTGTAACAAAAAAAATAATTTAAGCATTACATAACACCAGTATCAGCGGGAGAAGAAAGAGAAGAAAAAGAAGCAGCAACAGCGAAAGAAGAAAGAAGAAGGCATCTCCCTTGCTGCCGACCATCTCCATTCGACCACCGGTTGGTCCAATCCTCCCCATCCGGCAGGCCTTCAATTCATGGTAAGTGTTTAATTTGTATTTTTTTATTTAACATAAAAAATTTTTAGGTTTTTATTAATTTTGTTAATGGTGCTTAAATGCTATGATATTTGCTAAAAGATTGGTTGTTAGTTTGTTCTATAGTTGTAATTGATTTAATTTTGTTTGTTTTATCTCACCCATTTAGTGAATTTACATGTTGATGAAATAAAATTTTGAGATTATTAAATAATGATTATCTCATCCATTTAGGGTTTAATTCTTTATAAAATGTTCTTCAAATAAACAATTGATTTGAGCATTGTGAATTTAATTATGAGATTGAATTGAAATTCAAATGTTTAATTTTTTTTAGGGTTTAATAAATTTGAATGGAATTAGGTTTTAGGAATGATTTAATATTTTTGTAAAATTGATTTCATTTGACCAATTAAAATTAAATGAGTTTTGTGAAATTAATTATGAGATTGAATTGAAATTTCAATGTTAAATTTTTTTATGGTTTAATAAATTTGTATGAATTAGATTTTAGAAATGATGTATTTTTTTTTATAATTGAATATTTAGTATGAATTTTTGAAATTAAATGGATGTTTGTTTTTTATTTTTTTTTTAAATGATATTCAATTAATTTATAATTATGTTTTATATGTTCAATTGAAATATATGCGGAGTGGATTATGTTAGAGTTTATTATGCTTTTTGTTATTGATTCTTATGATGATGATAATTGATTGATGATTGAATATTGATGATAGATGATTGATTGATAATACATTATAAAATAAATATATTAACAAAATTCATAATATAGCGACAACTATAACCAAAATAAAATTCATAACAAAATTGACAATATATTGTTTGCGCTCGTTGTCCGCCACTAACACCAGTGCCCCCGAAGTGCTGGCTGCGTCCTCGGTCATTAGTAGATTGAGATATGCAAACCAACTAATACTATAATTTTCTAATATCTGATATCGTCTATTGCGAGATGTAAAATTTATTGAGTATTTAGTTTAACTGTTTATACAGATGATAGACGTTGACCAACAACTATAATTTAGAAGGTAAATTTTAAAACCTAGCATCACTAAATAAATGAATAATAGTGGGTAAACCATATTATATGCAATATTTAGGACTAAAGCACCTCAAAATATAGTGAACTCACATACCCATCAAGATTTAAAAAAATTAAAAAGAAAAATGTCTTTGTTAGTTATAAAATTTCACAAACCTTGGCACCACCCTACAGTTGGTCAATAAAAGGGTCTTGTCATTTTCAAATCAAGTTTATAATTAAATTTATTATTATATATTATTATTAGGGAAACGGTTGTACGTACCATATTTTTAAAGTTTGTTTTACTAAATAACACACATTATAAGAAATAACACATTTATTTTATTTGTATTTTTCTACTCATTTATTTTTTTAAGAATTTTATTTCTTTTCAATATAATAAAAATATTAATGATGATCAAGCGACTAACTATCGGTAGTTCGACTAAATTTATAATAGAGGTTTAGTGATGACGGAGGTCTAGTGACTGGTGATGGCGGTCCGGAGAGGGCGACTATCAAACAACTAACTAAAGAAATTAATATTTTTGAATTTTATTTTCAAATGAATATACTTTTAAAATTTAAATTTATTTTTTTTTAAAAAATTGTGTTATTTACTAATTTTGAAAACTTTATATTATTTGCATCCAAATCCTTTGTTTATTATAATCATAATTTAAATAATGTTGTGTTGGAACACGTCTTTCTTCTTAAGATAAGGCAACCATGGTTGATTAAGAACCATAAACCTACCTTTTCCTTGCAACTTTATCATTAACCAAACATGTTCTTGCTACCAAACACCCTTATTTTGGGAAACTTAATTAAAAATCTTAATTATGGTTATAATAAACAACTAAATAATTTCCCATTTGGATATGCCCTCCTTTTTTTTCATGAAGTTGTTTATTTTAATTTAAATAATATGCGGTAGATGCAAATTCACAATAAAAAAATTAATTTCCCGGCCTGAATAATTTAGATATAAATAAAAAAAACATCTTAAGATAATATGATCACTAATTATAAGATAAAGATAAATTCACAAACTAATTACTTTTTTGGATTAATTCACATACTAATTATTAATACTAGATTAAAATTTGATTACAAAATTTTTTGGACCAAATACAATTTTTTTAAAACTATACAAATCCCACCAACGTGTAATATCCCTATCATATAGAGTGATTGTGAGACCCATTTTGATAGTTGATCAATCAAATTCAACATATATGCACTTATTTTCTTTGACAATAATAGAGTTAAGTGTCTCCTAACAATTTATCCATCAGTCACTTCAATTTTTAGAAGCTGCCGACTATATATACATATTTTTCCTTTTTTTAATTATTTAATTAAATAAATTAATTTAATTTATGAGCCACACAATAACACTCGCAAATTTGTCATAGATTTTGAGGTGAAAATATTTAATTTTTATTTTTAATGTATGGAGTTGTTTTATATATATCATATTAATCAATTTTTTGATTAATTCGTTTGATTATTCCATTTATTAGACTAATTAATTTCATTGTTCCATAATTTTATCTTTAAACAATCAATTTCAATAGTAATTTGCTTCTAAACCATCCAAATCTTGTCACTATAATTCTTTTTTTTTTAAAAAAGATTCTTTGGACAAAGTTGATATGTTTAGTCAATCAAGACAGGCAGCAAATTTGTTAAAGAAATGGTAAGTGTTTCTGGTTTAGGAAACTACTATATCGAACTAAATACTACACGTGGACAGACTATATATGGTAATGATGGGTCCATTTGATAATGTCTGATTCTCCACCAAATTGGGGAATTTTGAAAACTTACCACAACATGTCAAAACCACGTGCACATTTTTTAGTTGATATTGCATTTTGCTTTTCTTAATATATTTTACTATTTGTACGTACCCATCTTAAGTAAAGAAAACATAATACACAAGCCAACTTGAGCTTAGTGTCGAGAGAGAGGGGTAAGGATACCGCAGTTGGCATTCATCCGAGGTTCCAACCCTCGTATTCTCATTCCCGCTATCATATGCTTACTTCAACTTACTCGAGTTTAAAGAATTAATTTGAGATTGGATTTTAAGCTTGAAACTCGACTAGTTATTTTTTCATCCAATTCTGTATGAGTTTTTATTAAGTTGAGTATTCAATAGTTCGTCTGTTTACAATCCTAATTATTGGAGATATTAATATTTAGTTCTTAATAAATTGATTATCTAGAATTTTCCCGATTATTTATTAATTACTTCATTCATTCACTTAGGTAAAATTTTCATTTTGAATGTTCACTTTATATAGAAAAAATTTTCATTACTGGAAAAGTCAGTTGTAATGTGAAAAATTAAATATATCTTTAATGGTCAGACTTTTAAAAGTTAAATTTTTAAAGAAAATTCTTAAAAATTGAGACAAAATAATGTTTCCATATAAAGAGGTTTGACCACGGTTTTAGAACTACCGGTTCACAGTATGGTTGAAACCAAACTACTTATCAACGGTTCTAGAACCATTATTTTACAATTTTGGTTCTTCAAACAACGGTTTTTTATTATTATCTATCTATTATTTAGATGGTTCTTTTGTATTTTTGGTGATAAGTTTTAAATTTATTCAAACACTTCAAATATTTATTGGAACTGCTTGGTAGAACCTCTGGCATGAAGCAGTTACAATTTCAATATAGTTACAATTTTAAATTTAACGGAACTAGAATCATAACATCTTCCAATGGTTCTTGACAGTTCCAAATTTAGTTCTCGATGTTTCGAAATCAATATTTCAGCAGTTTAAATTTTATTTTGAGATACAGTCATTCCTTTTAGTTAATTGAATTGAAAACATCTTAATCTTTATATTTTTTCCTCTAAGGAGGTAGAAAAACTAACCATATCAAACCTAATTCACTTTTTTACTATTATCATAGATTTTAAGAATATTGAGATAATGACTGATTCAGATTAAATTAAATAGAAAACTTGTGTAAACTATCTAGAACCAATAAGTAATCCTAATTCTGAAAAAAAAAAAAAAAAAAAAATCTGAGACAGTTTGCTGATGGGCCATCAACTTATGGACTCAAATTCAGGGCCCAAGATATATAGGGTAGAAGCATAGGCTTGTGCAGCTTCTTCTTTTCAAAATGAACCTACAGCCCAAAATAAAATATCAAACAAAACCTACTTAGAGAAAGAGCTAATTTTTGTGTTCTATAAATGGGCTTGGGCTCTAAACCAAATTTTTTATATTTTTAATTTAATCTTAAAATACTCATATTTATAAATTATTTATATTTCATAAAAAAATAATCATTTTGAGAATTATTTTAAAAAAAAACAATTGATTTTTTTTAAGAATATAATAAAATATAATGGCTTATTTATCTCAGAACATTAAACTTTTATCATTGGATTGATTGTTTCTTTTCTTCTTACTTTTTCTTAATTATTTTTAATAAAAGTTCATTTCCCCCTCTTATTTATTGAACTTATATATATATATATATATATATATATATATATATATATATATATATATATA
>CANUEY010138837.1:0-34803 GCA_948099555.1 Croton setiger | reverse complement strand
TTGAGTTTTAAATTATAGAAAATTAATTGGATTGAAATTAAAACTCAATTAAATCAGAGAATTAAATATTAAAGCATGCATCATAGCTTATATGGGTTCCAGAGTTGTTTTGTTAAACATGGTTGCTATGTTATGCATTATAGGAGCATCGAGTTCGAGAGCAGCATGGGGTAAGCAGCTCAAGGCCCCACCGAGCTCACAGCAGTAAGGTAAGTGTTAAACCACTTACTTGGAAATATGAATTGTGATATTGCTTATATTGTGATATTGAATTGTTTGGACCGGTATGAAGCCCAGTTAACCAGAGATATGTGTTATATGATTTGATTTGCTTGTGGTTCCTGAGTCGGTACTAAAATCTGACCAGTTGAGTTGTTTGATCTGGATAGAAATATATATGATATTTTCACCGGTACCGAAATCCGGCTGTATGCTTATATGAGAGATATTGCTATGAAATGTATATATTGCATAAATGCATTTCATAGGACATAATTATAGGCGTTGTGATTATTGAAGCCAGTGTGTGCAAATTTCACCACGAAGAGCCTACGGGTTTGTACAGAGATGCCTACGGGCTTATATGATATAGAAAGACCTATGGGTCTTATATATACAGAGATGATCTTCGGATCTTACAGAAATGATCTTCGGATCTTATAGAGAGAGGTTTGGCCGATGGTTATTGCCGGTATTCCTCATTTGCTGGATCCAGCTAGAGAATCGCCACAGGTGAAATTCCCGGGGCAACACTTGGTCGATAATCACAACTAAAGAACAGAGAAAACATGACATATAACATTTTATGCATACAGAGATGACTATATGATAAAGATGTTTATATGACAGAATTGTTTATATGACAATGTTGTTTATATAACAGAGATAGTTATATAACAGAAATGGTTATATAACAAAGATGAATGTTTGACAGAGATGATTTATATGATAAAGAAGATTTTGTGATTATATCTTAATTTTACTGCTTTATATGCTATTATTGCTTAAATGTGGTTTACATTTACTGAGTATGCGACTCATCAAAATCGCAACATATGTTTCAGGTCTGCAGTCTGAGTGAGGTACTAAGGCTTCACTCGTCTATGCACAGGTCGGTCCAGCAGGAATCTAGGCCTCTCTCCTCTGATAGTTCATATTGTACATGTTGCATATAGTGTGTTTATGCTTTATGTTGTAAGCATAATTTTATACAATTTTGGCATGTAAATATGTGGTGCTATTCATATAGCCTTTTTGGATAAACTGTTGTTTAATCCTTATGTTGGTATATGTAATGTATGTTATGCCTATATATGCTAAATGATCAAATTAACCTTGAGTAGGTTAAAGAGTAAATATGCTTATATGGTTACGTGTTGGATATGTGATTGTTATATATGTTTTAATGATTAAAACAGAGTTAGCAACATATAACGTATGTGTTAAAAAAATGGCATGTTTTATGACATAAGAGTATAGTAAGAGGTGTTACAGTTACAATAAACTTCTCTGCTATTTGTAGAAGAAGGCGCACAAATATGAAGAAGAAAAATGGTTAGTGATCAATGGAGGTGATCAATTCTTGGTTCGATTTTAAGTTAGAGCCTCAAAACGACGTCACTCTACTTATTAAGCATACTATGCTTCAAGAAGCAATCAACTCATGCCATTAATCACTCGAAGTTAGCCCTTATCAACGATCTTCTTCTTCATTTGAATTCATTGCTTCTCAGCATCTGATTCATTTCTTTGAATAAACTCCATTAAGATCGCCAAACAAAGCTATGTGGAAGTGGGTCATTGATCAGGTGACAATGAAAGCAATGGTTGGAATTATGTGGTAATCTCCCTCTTCTCTCTCTCCCCAACTCCTTATCTTTTCCATTCCATTTCATTTTTAATTTATGTATTTAATTTAATTAAATTGCAAAACCATAATCCTTTAATTATTGGAAAGTAAATTTAATTAAAAAGGGTATTTTTTTCATAAAAAATAGAAAAAATAAAGATATTGACTTTTGGTTTTGACTCATGAAAAAAATAAGTAAAGTGGACTGAAGAATTTGAGAATATAAGGACAAAAAATTTATGGACCTCTAAATTGTTTTTCCAAAATCAGAGTATATGAGATCTATTAGATTAAAACTCAAGTACCTCAATCAAATTTTCCCTATTCACGGGACGGTGAAAATAGAATAAGACCTGTCTTTCGTCTGAATTTGGTTTTCAATGGCTTTCTCCTTCAAGTCATAGCCTCTCCTAATTCCATAGACTCCATGGCCAAGCAATCCGATCCTTCTGTTCGAACTGTACTCCACGCTGACTCTATCATTGACCTCTCCTCTTACTCTCGCTCTTCATTTCGATCTATTTCCGTGTCTTCCATTTCCAATTCCCCAACCCTAATCTACGTAGGTACCTCTTCTGGATCCCTCCTTTTACTCTCTACTGATGGACAACAACAAGACACTCAGTCTAAAACTAACAACTTTTCGTTTCTCAGAAGCGTTTCTCTTGGGGATTCTCCTATCGAAACCATCCTCCCGCTCCCTGATGTTGGGAAGGTTCTACTTCTATCTGATGGTTCCTTGTTTTTGGTTGATTCTCTTTTGTCTCAGCCTGCCAAGAAATTGAGTTTTCTTAAGGGAATTTGTGCCATTGCCAAGAGAGTTAAAAGCTCTGATTTTGAGAGCACTAATTTATTGGGTATTTCTAGTAGTAGCCTGGAGTCTTCTAGTGCTAGTCAGCGCATTTTACAGAAGTTGGGAGGTGGGATTAGAACGAATGGTATCAAAACCAAAGAACATGTGCAACAGAGTGAAGGTGATAATGTTTTTGCTGCTGTAATTGGTAAAAGATTGATCTTAATCGAGCTTGTTTTTGGCAACAATAAACAGGCTAAGATTGACAGGGACGTTGACAGTTCAAATGGGTCTTTTGTAATTTTGAAAGAGATCCATTGCATTGATGGGGTTAAGACCATAGTGTGGCTCAATGATTCAATAATCGTGGGCACAATCAATGGATATAGTTTGTTCTCTTGCGTAACGGGTGGAAGTGGTGTGATATTTTCATTGCCGGATGCATCAAGCCCGCCACAGCTGAAGTTGCTATGGAAAGAGAAGAAAGTGCTGATGTTGGTGGACAATGTAGGAATTATTGTTAATGAGCATGGGCAACCTGTTGGAGGGAGTTTGGTTTTCCGTGGAAGCCCAGATTCTATTGGGGAAGTATCTTCCTATGTATTGGTTGTGAGGGATGGGAAGATGGAGCTATATAATAAAAGATCATGTTGTTGTATTCAGACAGTTAATCTTGGTGGAGGAGGAATTGGGCCAGGTATCGTGGCAAATGAATATACTGAGAATGGAGAACTTGTTGCTATTGCGGCAGCCACCAAGGTATGCAGTTTATTTCTATTAGGTTCTGACCTTTTTATATATTTCCATGTATTTTGCTATTTGGTTATATGTTGTAAGTTCCTTTGCACTTTTTTCTTCTTTGTCTGAAATTTTGATGAGCAAGTCTTGATGCATAATCAAATTATGAATGGTTCAGATTAAAAACTCCCTCTGTTGGCAAATAAGTGTCTCCAGTTGTCTTCTTTTAAGTGCCCACAAATAATAGTCAGTAGTCACAGTTACAGTTAGTATCTTCAATATTTATGAAGAAAGAGTTCACTTAAGTCAATTATTTAATTAGGAATAGATGGTTTAATTAATGACCAAAAGGATAGAAGAAGGAAATTAGCATCTTTTGTAACTTTAATGAACTCTTTTTTTTGAGTTATTAGTTTGTATCTTCGTATCCTCTAGCATGCCATCATTGTCATGTGCAAGGCCCACTACCCATTTCAGTTGAATTCGGATGAGAATCATAGACATTATTTTACAAAAATAAAGTAGAAGATATTGATTGATAAACTAAAAGATTTGTAATAAGGGTCAAAGTTGGGGGTTTTGGTGTCATTTGATCTTCATGGAGTATTGAGAACAATTATAATTTTTCATCTGTTTGATTCTTTGCTGCTGGTCCTTCATTTCCTTCTACAATCAAGAAAGAAATTTTGTTGTTCTTTCTCCTCCAAGTTTGCAAGCAATAAGCATATCCTAAGTTATAGAAAAATACTGAATAAAGTAAATGCTCTATTGACTTGGCAAGGAGAGTTAAAACCATATAAATTCATGTAAGGTAGATATTCTCTCAATTTTAAATTAGTCCTCTTTTCTGGTTGTATGGTAAAAAGGGCAAATTATAAGGGTGTAAAATAACACGTGCATTTGATAACTATGTTTTTCTGATTTATGTACTGAACTCTTAGTGAAGGGAATCCACTCTCACCAGTCCCGACAAGGGGCAAAAGCCAAATTAATTACTTTTAATATTTCTTCCAATTTTGGATAAATGTTGCTGTTAAACAGAAAGGGTATGATCTTCTACATAATATTATTTATGTATTGTGTTTTCATGGAATTTATTCATCCTGTTCTGATTCTTTTACTTCTTGTTTATCCACTTTTGCGTACTTTCTTATTAAGTTATTACTGGTGAATGGTATTGCAGGCTAGTGCTAGTTATTAGTGAATGTAGTATTGGAGTGTGAAGTGTTTTATCAATTCTAAGTTCAAACTGGTCATTTCTTCTTCTAATAAAATTTAAAGGTTCAAGTAAAGGAAGTTTTCATGTTTATTGGTTTTTTAGCTACATTGGTCCTCTCTAGATCATGCAGGCCCTGGTTTTGAAAATGGTCTTTTGTGCCATTCCTTTTGTTTTCTTTGCTTGCACACATTATTGTATCTTGCAGAACTGTAGATTGCATGTCTATAGGACTAATTCTTTGTTTTGGAATACAGGGATTTGCTGATATATTCGTTTAATTTGTTTTTAGTTTTGATTTTTGACCTTCAGCAGTTGACAAGAATTAATAGAATATTCATCTTGACCATTGCCAGGTTATCTGTTACCATAAAGTACCGTCTGATGAACAAATTAAGGATCTGTTGAGAAAGAAAAATTTCAAGGAAGCGATTTCCTTGGTGGAGGAGCTCAAGTTTGAAGGTGAAATTTCGAATGAAATGCTATCCTTTGTTCATGCGCAGGTGGGTTTCCTTTTGCTGTTCGAATTGCATTTTGAGGAAGCAGTCAATCACTTTCTGCAGTCAGAGTCAATGCAGCCTTCTGAAGTATTTCCATTTATTATGCGAGATCCAAATCGCTGGTCACTGCTGGTATATCCTATTACAAGCTCGTATTTTTTTTTAATTTGCTTGTTTTCATGTTATTCTTGATGAAAATTTTGTTAGGTTACTTCAAAGTCATCAACTTAGGCTTTGCTATAAATCACAAATTAATCATTAAAATGAATCATGAGTGATACGGAAACCCCAAGAAAACTAGAGTTCTTGAAAACCCCTAATCCTATTGTTTAAATCCCAACTTTCAATCCAATTAAACATGCTAGATCAAACCCCCAACAACATACACTTGAGACCCAATCCCAAAATAAATAGAAATTAATTCACGTTCCAAGCAATTTCTTGGAGTAACCAAGAAGACAATCCTACAGTTCGTATCCTACCCTTCGTATGTGAACTTCATGCTCCATGGGTTGTATCAGCGAGATTTCACTAGTTTTAAGTAAGGTTGTTAGCTTGAAGCTAGAAGTACAACTTCCTTTTTGCTAATGTATTTTCTAATATTTGGTTGCTGGAATTTAAGTTTAGCAGCTAGTAATATCTAGTATATTTTGAGTTCTGCAGCTGGATCTCAATGCTGAAAATAAATGGTTAATACAAGAGTTTTTATTTTGTTGTTTTGACTTTTTTATTGTTCTGTTGTTTTGTTTATCGACATTTATCTACTTCTTTCTGGATAAAACATGTATATTGATGTTACAGTCTTGGACTCTTCCTGAATTCTGCCATTATAGTTGCATAATTGGTTTACAATATTGTTGATATCATGTCAATCGTTAGAATGTTGTGTGATGAAATAATTTATAATAATGGCCTTACTAAGCTTCTGAGATGATCACTTGACATTAATTATCTTCAAATAGATGCAGTATTCCAAAAGGAAAATTTGTGGAATTTGGATTTGACATTGCCATTGCCAAAATTAACATGATTTCATTGATGTGTATGTTTTGGATAGTTGGTTAGATATGAGCTTTATCATGCACAATGCTTATGAATTAGGTGTGTACTTGAATAGGATGATTAACTGTTATAAATATGTTTGATTTGCATTAGCCAATAAATGGAAGAAAAGGGCATCGTGTTCAGTTGACCCTTGTATTTGTCTTTTAGATAAGAAAACATATGACATGCCCGTTCTTATTAGAGGAAGAGGAATCCTCTCTGTATTATTGTTATATAACACATATGATAACTAATAACAGTTAACAACAAACACAGGCGACCAGAAGAATGCTTTCTAATCAATTAAAATAACATTCAAAGAGGCCCTTTAAAGGTGAAAAAGGGGGGAAATTCGAAAGCATGCAATTCATTTGACTGTGTTATTTAGATTATAAATTTATGCATTCATGTAACTACTGAGTAATTTCTGAAATTGTACTTAAATGCTTTGTTAATGGTATTCGCTCTTATGGTGAACTTGCTTATATCATGTATGTTAAAATTCTGGAAGTACTTAAGTTTTTGCTTTCATAGTATTGAACTGACTTTTTCAGGTTCCTAGGAACCGGTATTGGGGCTTGCATCCTCCCCCTGCTCCCCTTGAAGATGTAGTGGATGATGGATTGTTAGCCATACAAAGAGCTATCTTCCTGAAGAAAGCTGGTGTAGATACTGCAGTAGATGATGATTTTATATCAAGTCCACCAACTAGGGCTAATTTGCTTGAGTCTGCAATAAAGAACATTATCAGGTCTCTATAATCTTTCATTTGGTAGTCTGGTGTTATGAGTGTTCCAGTTTTTAGCCCGTAACTACTATAATTGCTGAACTCATTTATTTTACTACAGATATCTGGAAGTCTCTCGAGATAAAGAGTTAACTTCATCAGTAAGGGAGGGAGTTGACACACTTTTAATGTACCTTTATAGAGCTTTAAATCGGGTTGATGACATGGAGAGACTTGCATCTTCAGTAAATGATTGTATTGTGGTATGTTCAGTTTACTTTTTCTTGAGATAGTTATAACTTGCTTTTCGTGTTAGCTTGGTATGGAGATTGTTTACTGTCAGTGGATTTCTATTTTAGGGTGAAGCTTTGAGATGGTAATTTCATACTATTTAGTATTTAGCATAGGATTCATATTTATAAAATGAAAATAACTTTAAAATCCTGGCAATTTGAAATTATTAGCAAGATCGTTAACTTCATATTTTCTTCTATTGTTTGTTGCCTGTTTGATTTTAAAGGCTGATATTTGTTAAACATATCCTCATTATGATATAAGAATCAGATGTTAGGATTCAATAATAGCTTTTCAGAATGATAGAAAATGAAGGGAGAGAGTAAAATTTTTCCAAAAGTTTGTAATATTGCCTTTTTCCCAAACTATATAATTATGGAGCCTGCATAGTTATATCTCTTTCTTTTCTGCTTCTAGTTCTACTCAAGGTTGCCCGATTTGGGGTACGCTTGGGCCGCGGTAAGCGGTTCGGATATGTAGTACCCACCTTGGAAGGAATTCAGAGTGTTATGGTTTAGTTTTTCTGTATGACATTTTCGGTTAGAATTCATAGAACATGTATAAATAATACGCATTTGCTAAAGAATTCCTAATTAGACTAAACATACATAATATATATGTCACTCACCGCCATTAATTATTAAGTTTTTAATGTTTTGTTAAATGTTTCATATTCATACTCTGTTTTAATTTCTCATCTGTTATCTCCTACTTTCTATTCAATGAAATCTACCACCAAATTCCATTTTTCTCTTTAGAAAAGTGGGTCAGTGGGTTTAGTGAATTGGTACGCAAACCATATGGAATTGGTACAGCGGTGAACTATGAATTGGTATGAGGTTACCAATTCGCAGTTCCATAGGGGGTCTAGGGAATTGGGTCACCCTAGTTCTACTTTTCTTCTTCTTTTTTTACCTTTCTGATTTTTCTTCTACTACTCCTATTTCCTTTTTTTTTTTTAAAAAAGCAAAAAAATAATCCAATTCAACTTCCATTGGATCCCCCCACCCAAAAAAAGAAAAAAAAAAAAGAGATATTATGTATAAGTTGAAAAGGGGCAGTGAATAGTAGTTTTTGACTGAGGCACTATTTTATTCATGTATGAGGTAATGCATTAAGAACTGTGTCAATGTCTATTTAGTTCATGGGCCTTAAAGTGAATGGTAGACTATGGAGTCTTAGTATTCAAATGCATTGCAAAACAGAGAGGCTGTTGTCAGGAGCTTGCTTGAAGGATGACCATACAACTTCCCTGGGCGGTGCAGGAGGAGTTAGAAACTCTATTAGATGACTCTGGCCATTTACGGACGCTTGCCTTCTTATATGCTGGTAAAGGGATGAGCTCGAAGGCTCTTGCTATATGGCGCACCCTGGCAAAAAATTATTCTTCTGGTCTATGGGAAGACCCTGTTGTAGAGACTGAGTTGGAAGATGGAAGCATGCGCATACTTTGTGGTAGAGAAATTGCTGCAATTGAGGCAGCAAAGATTCTAAAGGAGTTGTCTGATCAGAATTTGGTTTTGCAGCATCTTGGATGGGTATGTAGTATTTTTTTGAGTTCATGTGGTTTATATATAATTTGTTTGGGAAGGTAATGTCTAATCAGCAACTGGTAATGTCTATTAGATTGCAGATATTAATCCGGTTCTTGCAATTGAAATTTTGACTTCGAAGAAACGAGTAAATCAGCTGTTGCCAGGTTGGATGTAGTTAAAAAAGAAACCCAAACTTTAGTTTCTCTTTATTTGCATGCGTTTCGTTTCTCCATTATCCTTAAATATGCTGTCTGTCTACCCTTGGGGTGCATTTGCTACCATCATGGTGGATAATTGATTGTGTTCTATGTAAAGCTGTTACTCTCCTGTTCCTTTTGATGGTGAGTTCTGATCATTAATGCAAATCCAATTTTCCTTGCAGATGAAGTGATTGCTTCTATTGATCCGAAAAAGGTCGAAATCTTACAGAGGTATATATTCAATATGTTATAACTTCATGCCCAAATAATATCTTGAAAATTTCTTTGGTTGTTGTGAGAAGCTTTTGGTTGTTATTTATCCATTTAGCTCTTCTGCTGGCCTTGGAAAATTAATGCGCTTCTTGATGCCAAGCATATGGTGTTGGAATATTCTCTCAAATAATTCCCCTAGTACTTATATTTGTATATTTGCATTTTGAACCTCTGTATCTTTTGTCATAACTGTTCGATGGATTTTGTTTCTATAATGTTCTCCTTATTGTTTGGTTAGTTCTTTCCTTTATTGTTACCACATTATGTGTTTCTTTCTGTTTTTTGTTTGACCCTTATTGCAAGGACATTGCATTACATTTCTTTATTGTGCAGCTATCTTCAATGGCTAATTGAAGATCAGTGCTCTGTTGATACCCATTTCCACACACTATATGCTCTTTCACTCTCAAAATCTGCTATTGAAACCTTTGCTGAGGAAAGTATCCCTGAAAATGATGTTGGTGGAAGGTTGGACGAGGGTAGGTTTTCTGACGTCGGCAGAAACCCAATCTTTCAAAGCCCTGTACGAGAAAGGCTGCAGATATTTTTGTTATCATCAGACTTGTATGATCCAGAAGAGGTCCTTGACTTGATTGAAGGATCAGAAATGTGGTTGGAAAAGGTGTTTTGAAGCATCTTTCTTTTTTGTTCTTTGCCTCTGGTTGTTTTATTATGATGAATCATCCTGAATCAGTTGTTAGTTTTAACCTTTTATTGTCTGGTCTTGCTCCTAGGGAAAGCACATATTAATGTTTTCAAATTATTTCCTTTGCATGATTAACTGATTTTTTTTTTTTGTTTTGTTTTTTTTTTTTTTTCTGACAGGCAATTCTATACAGAAAATTGGGGCAAGAGACGTTAGTTCTTCAAATTTTGGCCCTGTAAGAAACTGACCTTTCTGAAACTATATATGGAAATAACCTGTTGCAAATTTACCTAGGTTTTCATTGTTTTTCATTTATATTTCGTTAGGGGCTTTATCCGAGAACGCCTTAACTTTTGTGGAGGTACCTCATTATTGTGAATGTGATTCTACTACCTCTAATATACTTTAGAATTAGTTGTGGGTATTTCTGAAGTTTTACATTCTTTACTTTCCTATCATATTGAAGATAGCAGGTAGATTGTAAGCTTGTTATGAAATTGATACTGGTTCTTCCACAGGTTAGTGGATGGTGTAACTTTATTTAGGTGAGATAAAGCCCTGGATAATGACTCTGGGCTATTTAGAGAATAAGAGCAAACACTTGTATAGATAAAGCTGTGTCAGAATGCAAGTTTATTATGGGTAAGAATAGGGACAAAATGCAATAGGCAGTTAAAGCTAGCTGAATCTTTTTGTTATTATTTGTGTGCATGCACTGTTTTGAAGCAATTTTCTTTTCACCAAACAGTTTCAGTAAAATTGAGCTTTTTTCTAAACCCAGAATATCTAAATTGAATAAAATAAATTGTTGCTGTCGGGATGGTCTGCTTATGCTGCATATTGATTTCAAATGGCCAGAATAGCTAACTCGCCTGTGTAGCAATCCTCCACATGGTTGTACTCTGCATATGAACGTCGTGCATCTCATGCACATGATATTTTGGTTTGTATATCTGAATATCTCATGCAACGCATTGATGTCTCAGGAAGCTGGAGGACAGTGAGGCTGCTGAACAATATTGTGCAGAGATAGGCAGACCAGATGCATATATGCAGTTTGTTTCTTTCCATGTTTTACTAGTCAAATTTTTGTCTATTTTTCCTACCCCTGTATACCAGTTATCTTACATTATTCTTCTTCAGGTTACTTGATATGTATTTGGATCCACAAAACGGTAAGGAGCCTATGTATAAAGCTGCTGTTCGCCTGCTGCATAATCATGGAGAATCACTAGATCCTCTGCAAGTTTTGGAGGTATCATACCTATCTCTTTCATCTCATCCTGACATCCCTAGATACATGAACCATTTCTTGTCTACCACATGCATAAATAACTTTCATTATCTAGCGTGCTCATACTTTCTTTTCTTTTTATCCTATAAAATAAAGCAAATTCTATATTCATTTTGTAAAGAAATTTATATGATACTGAACTTTAAGAAAATGTGTAGGCAAACTGAATTTTGTTTTGAGCTCACACTTTACCATTCTTCCAGCGAGATACTCATTTTCTTTTGTGTGTGTTTACATCATTGGAAGGAATCCATTGGTATATTGATGAAAGTTTGTGAAGTGGCTTGGTATTTTACTCACTTCGGCAATTTTTCTGTACTCTTGCGAAATGCAGTAGTGATTTGCAAATAGCAAAAATACCAGATTTGGTGAAAGGATTTGCAGGATATTAGTATTTATGTTCACAAATACTTCTTTTCTCCATTAATGTTTCCATAAGACAAAATTCCATGCCCCTATTGTCCAATGTCGGCCTGTCTTGCACATGCACACGGCAATTATAGCTAAGCTTGTTCCACACTGGTCTGATTGGTTCTATGAATTTACCATTGCACAATGACGAAAATTTTAAAAAAATTGACTCTCATGGTGTGCTTTGAGTCAAAGAAAGTAAGTGTGAAGGAGAAAAGTTAACGAGAATTTGTTTTCAATACTTAGGCATAGTTATTGTAGTCGAAACAATGTAAACTAATTGTTCTTAAAGAAAACTTTAAAATAAAGATTTTTGTATCAATAGAAAATGTAGAATAAACTACATAAACTAACCAGCCTGTACATCCTAATTCTAGAGTTAAAAGTTGTTCTAACAGTTAAAATAAGAATCTTAATAAATAAAAAAAAATTTAAAAAATCTTCCTAAATAATTTAAATACGCAAGGAATATTAAATACATAAGTAAAACTAAGACTTCCTAAAGAATCCTAAATAAATAAAGAAACTGAAAGGCATACCAGTTAAATTGAACATATTTCATTCTCCTTGGGGCAAAAACAACTTTGATTTGACAAGAAAACTTTGGATATATTTGCAAGGAGATGATCGATTTATGTAAGATTTTCTTTAGAATACCTTGTGTACAACAGCAAATCCCAATCCATCAATAAAATAATCTTGTCTTACTAGCTAGTGAAGTTGGTACAGTTAACTTTTTTTTTTTTTCAACAGCGAATTAAATTTTTTTAGTTAAATTATTAAGATTCGAACCCCTGACCTTAGGCTAAATAGGTGCATCACTTTAACCATTTGAGCTAAATGTCGCATGTTATTAATTCTGTTTTCTTTATAAGTACATATGTTTGGCAACTTGTGATATATTTTGAAAGAAACGTGTTTCTGCCGAAACAATTTACTAGTTATTACATGTTATTAATCCTGTTTTCGTAGTTTTCTTCTTGTTAAATAAGGTTTTATGTTGCAGACACTGTCACCAGATATGCCCCTGCAACTTGCCTCTGATACAATATTACGAATGCTGAGAGCTCGGCTTCACCATTATCGTCAAGGACAAGTAAGATCTTTTGCTTTAATCATGGATATGTGACAATCTAGATTATGCAGCGACATTTCATTGAAATCTGAAAAATCACATCTGACTAATGTAAATATGCACCGGCCGGGTGTTTCTTTTCCATGCGGTATAAGTGAAAATTTTCAGATAAATTACTTTTGTAGCACATGGCACCCAATGATTTACTACTGGATGGAAAAAAAAAAAAAATTTCCCTCATTAATATATTAAAGGACTGGGTATTGGACTTAGCAGAAGCCGATTGGTTTCATGTAAGATGGTTTCCAATACTCATCCCTTGTAATCCCATGTTTGTGCTGGCCATGGACTACAACATAATCTAATCTTGGCGCTAGCTCTGATTCAGTTTCTTCTTGGGACCTACAATATATGGAAGAAGATGTCACGTTTTATAGTATGTTCTTTGATAAGTGAAGTTATCTCTAGGCGATCAAGGGATTGCCAGATTTGTACAGAAACTGGTAACAAGAGTCAACTACTGAAATGCTTGAGCAAAATATTTACCCCCCACACTGAATGAAGAGTAAGCCTGTAAAATAATGAAGAGACATAATTCTCTGTTAAAGCCTCCCTGCTATGAACCCTAGTGTTGGTTCATGTCACAGGTCTGTTTAGGAAGAAATCTTTAAGGGAAAAGCATTACCCTAGCTTTTGTTCTTGTTTTTGCCTATGTTGAATAAACTAGAACACTTTTTGCGAAAAAAAATAAATAAATAAATAAACTAGAACTTTTTAGAGGAAATTCCTCTACCTCAAGACTCATCAAGGGTGAGTCTCAAAACTGTTTTAGTTATAATCTTGCTCAACTTATTGAACTAAGATGTGCCTCTTACAGGAGAGGCTCACATAAATATTTCTGTTGGCAAAGAATCTTGCTAATAAGGAAACCAAATGAGCTAATAAGAATAAAATCAAAAATACTAAATAAGAATACTGCTAAATAGTAAGACTACTAAATATCTAACACTAATAGGAAATAGTTCACCTCAAACTCAAAATATGGCTTAATAATCCTGATCTGATCTTAGTTATCTCCACGTTGGGCAGTTTGTTGCATTAATTGCCAAAATAAGGTTCACTACAATTGTAATTAGATCTCTTAGCTAGTTGTTCTGCCAGTTCATCTGGACTGAGTTTGTGAATGAAAGGTGCAGAAGCCCTTTCTTAGATGCAGGTTTTTATCCTTGTCTTTATTGTCCTCAACATCAAGGAGTTCTTGCTGTTGCCTTACAATTGCTGTAATTTGTTTCTCTATTTGTGATGTCCTTGCTTCCATCTGAATCTGATTGCGCAACAAGAGTCTTCACATCCTTCTTTTTATTTGCATCATCTGTGATGCTTGGCTCTGATACCAAATTGTTAGGGACCCTAGCGTAGGATTGCATCATAGGTCTATTTAGGAAGAAATCTTTGAAGGGCAAAGCCTTACCCTTGCTTTTGTTCTTGTTTTTGCCTGTGTTGAATAAACTAAACGTTAGTGGATTCTCTACTTCAAGACTCGTTAAGAGCGAGTCAAAATCTCTTTAGTTAATTATAATCTTGCTTGAGTTTTATTGAATTAAGATGTGCCCCTGTATAGAAGAAGGCTTACATTAACATTCTTCCTATTCTAATAAGAATTTCTATTGATAAGGAATCCTGCTACTAAGGGAACCCAACCAAGCTAAATAAGAATAAATTCAAAAGTACTGAATAAGAAATACTGCTAAATAGGAAGATTACTACATGCTAATTACTGAATAAGGTTGTGTTGATTCACATCACCCTTTTATTCTCTATTACAATTGCTGCACATAGTTCTTTGATTCTCTACTTCAGTTTGTAAATCAAGGAACTTATAATTTCACTATTGCAGTCCTCTCTATTTCTCCATAATTTCCAGAAAAGAAACTATTCTTCTGTTCTATTAATCTACTCTCAGTTTGTAACGTTCACTTCTCTATCGTTATTCCGACCTGCTGGCATTCAATTTGTCAATGCCCAAAAGCAGAATGGAAAACAGAATTGACTATCTAGAGAAGAACAACACCACCATTGATGAATCCCTCTCTTCCCTCAAGCTTGACACCCACCACCATATATGTCTATGAAGGTGTTAACTTAAAGAACAGGACTGCATAAAGGATTCAGGGTTGTCACTTTCAGGGCATTAAATTGAACAAGAACTTGCAAGAGTGTGATTGTTTTGCTCTATTTACTATTTTTTATGGCACTGATTCCTTTCACCATGGCGCTTCACTCACCTTTATAACATTGTGAACAAACTTGAAGTTTATGAGGTGCATGCGATAATTACTATGATTTAAAATGGATGCTTTAAAGTTTTCAATGATCTGTAAGATGAAAATGTGTTGGGCATTAACATGATTTATTTTTTCGGTCTTTGAGTTTATTCACTACTGTTTGTTCTGACTGTGCTATCTACATTGTTCTGTCAACTGTTGTTCAGATTGTGCATAATCTGTCTCGTGCTATAGACGTTGATGCGAGACTTGCAAGGTTGGAGGAAAGATCTCGCCATGTGCAGATTAATGATGAGAGCCTTTGTGATTCTTGTCATGCGCGCCTTGGAACGAAACTGTTTGCTATGTACCCAGATGATAGTGTAGTTTGTTACAAGGTTAGTTGTTGCTGTCACATCTTTTCATTCTGTATAATTATTGTACTGATGCCTGCGGATCTTTTCTACGACATCCAGTATTCCAGTTTCTTCTATTATACTTTTATGCTAAATGAATACGCTCATTCATATTGCCGTATGGTGTTCCTTGGTCTGTTGGTGTCCTGAGGTGGTGTGGGGAAGAAATTTATTTAATAAAACCTTAACTCAAGTTTCCTTTGATTTCAAGTGTTAAATTGTAATTTAGGTATAGGACTTGGGTTGTTCTTTACATGAATATTTTCAGTACAAATTGCTTAGTGAGTCGCTTCCTATGGCCAGGGAAAAAAAAAGGCAGTTGCATGCATCTGTATGAGGTCTTAAATTTAGTTTGTCTATAACTTGAAGCATAAATATATATTATTATTCAGAAGAACCCCAAGGTGACTGAAAAATCTTCAAAACATAAGGAAGTTGTGTTTTCATTGGATTGCTATCAAATTCACGTGTAAGCTAGAAAATGATATATTGCTGTTGTTGCAGTGTTTCCGTCGGCTTGGGGAGTCCACTTCTGTAAGCGGCCGAGACTTCAAGCGAGATGCTGTATTGAAACCAGGTTGGCTTGTCACTCGCTAAGTGCGTTGGATTTTCTGTTTATTTATTTTTGGTTACAGAGGCTGTTTGTAGCCTCACAAATAGATGGATGCATGATTGCATATATTCATAGTAAAGGATACTCGGTTTTTGGATATGATTATAAATGCAGACAAAGGAGTTTTACTTGGCTCTTTTAACTGTATTATTGCTTCTAGCTGATGTGTTCTAAAAAATATGAGGTTCGAATGGTAAATTGGCTGAATTTCTATTTCACAAATAAAATAATCTATCTCCAGTTTGGTGCTCATTTAATATGGAACCAAGAAGTAATTAGCATTAGAGAGGGAGAGAGATAGGACTCTATGGCAGTTATTTTACTCTGCAGCAATTACAAGCTCCGGTTGTGGTACGCCTTCATGACGTGTTTCATTGATATTCAGCTTCCTGTTTTTATTCCATTTCCTTCACGATTTCAATTAATCGTTCTACTCAACTCATCGAGTAATAAGATCATAACACTGATATCTCTTTTTTTAGTTCTATAGCCCACAAAAACACACCTAACTAAGAATGCATCGAGTTTTGTACGATTAGCCCTTTGAATATGTACATAGACTATACATCCAAAGATTCGAGGTAGAAGAAGATAAAAGGGATCTGGGCAAGTTGGGCCAAGGTATCAAGCGGAGTTTTGAAGTTTAAGATTTTTGTGGGTAATTGGTTTATTAAGCAGTTATGGCAACAGCCTCTAGCCACAAATTTCTTGGTACATGAGATTCCAACATTTGGACTCAAGAGTCATGTCTAGAAGAATCCTGTTTTTCCGTTCAGCAACTTCATTTTGTTGTGGAGTATAGGAACACGTGGTTTGATGAATAAGCTCATGTTTTCTAAAAAATTGATGTAGACGTATGTCCTAGTCTTCAGTGTCATAATCACACTTGTCTGTCAACAGTCCCATGAGCCAGCATAGTGGTACTTTTTTTGTCCACCTCATCCAAAGTATAAATCTCTGTGCTCAGTGCCACATCCAATTATCTTCCATGTCTGAATATCCTGTAAAATACAAAAGGTAGGATGCATTAGTATAGTACACTCAAGTTCTCTAATAATATGACTTATGGACATAAGCTTATGGGACAGATTTCGTACATATAAACAATTAGACACTTTAAGAGTATGTGATAATTTTATTTTGCCCACTCCCTCTATCGGTGAATACCCCCATTAGCAGTTTGAATAAATATTTTCTTAGGTGATATTATGGTTTTGAAGTCGGTGAGATCATACGACATCATATTAGTGGCTCTACAGTCAAAAACCCTTTTTTTTTTGTTTTAGTAGGTTTTTTTCCCGCATTTGCACAAATTGAGGCACTGTTTCTACCTTTGTTGAAGTAACAGGGGACTAATTTAAAATTTTCCAGTTTAGTTTGGATAATTTCAAATTTTTCAGGGACTGATTTTAATTTTTTAATATCTTGAGAACTATATTGAAGATAGTTAGAAAAATGGGTGTCTAAGGGAATTTTGCCCTCTTCATTTCTTTCTCTGTGGCAGTGACCGTCACTCTTCTGTTCAGCCCCTCTCCAATGCTGGTAGCGATTTTCTTGCCCATTGTGACCACCGCTCCTCCTTTGTCCTCCTTTTCTTACCATCTAGCCACCAGTCTAGGTAGCCAATAAGCTTGAAACAGCCATCCTTTGTATGCCTCGTATCTCTACAATAGCTGCATCTAAGCTTCGATTTGTCCATCTCCTTGCTCCGAGATGATGACCTCGTCGCTGATTTGGCAGGATCTAACCGGAGCTTGGCTACAAAGCTTTGTTCGATTTAGGATGCTTCTGACTGTTCCTCTTTTTCTCAACCTAGAATCCCTCGTCTCGCAGCCTCCCTTCTGATTGTTGTGTATGCATACTCAACTGATGGAAAGGGATCTTACTTGAGGATGTCTCATCGTTCGGTTTCAAACCGGTCATGTAACCCTAAACTGTAACGCTACAAATTCTGTCATAGTTTTGATTGAGAAGAATGCAACTCCATCATCTTCTATATATCAAAAGCATTAAGAGCCTTATCATCATCTGCAATAGTAAGGGTTTAGGGTTTCCTATTGAATCCAATTAAAAATATCTATGTCTTCTTGATATTTCATCGGATTGGACATCTAGCGATCAATCTCCTTCCAAATCGCTGTAAGGTTCCAAAATACTTTTCTACTGTTATCACTCCTTGTTTCAAATTGTTTGTTTTGACTGTTAAATCAAAGATTTGCAGGAAATCACTGCCACTTTGGCAGGTTGTGGCCAAACTATCCCCCAATTCCCTTGCTGTTGAATATTGTACATAGTGTACAGCTAGCTCTGCTTCCATATATTATATTATCCATGAGAAAACAATCGAATTTGATTGTTTCCATTTTATGTAGGTTGGATCTATTGATGGTGGAGGTAAAGCTCCCAGAATATGGTTGAGCTTCCCTCTACCACTGATGGCTATCTCCATTAATTGAGATCAGAGGGTATAATTGAACTCATTTAGTTTGACTATGAGATTCATAGCAGACTGTTAGTTTCTGTTGAGCTTGATTTGTTGGTAAGGTTTTGGAGAATCTGTAGCAGTTGAGCGGCAGAGACATCCATATTAGGTGTTTCAGTTGCTCCTGTTGAGCAAGAATCTTCAGTTTGATCACTCATTTTCTTCATATAAGTTTTCTGGTATATGATGAAACTTAGATTAGATCACAGACTATTGTGAACCAACCTGGCTCTAATACCATGTTAGAATAGCAAATTATTATTTTACTTTTTATGTTTGATTAATCTCTTTTTTTACAGTCTTTTATACACAATTCTAAGGTAATACAATTATTGTAATTGTTTGATCTCAGGAATTACACATTACTGTAATTCACTAATCGTAGGAATGAAGATCTTGATTCTTTTTTTTTTTGTTTTCTGTCAGAAATGCCTTTAGTGCCTAGGAATGCTTCAAACAAGGAAATTAGGGACAATTGATTAAAATGAGTGGGTGTTTAGCTTTACTGCTTTTCTCATTTTGGCTTATAAATAAGTGTTTGCTGCTTGTAAAAAACTGCTTATAAATGAAAAATAAATCCAAATGAACATGTAAATTATGGACATTAAGCTATAAAGTGCTTAAAATTTACTTAAAAGCTTGGCAAAGGGAAGAATTGGTGAAACAACATACAGCTAAGGAAATAGGCAAAATAATCACATGACCAGAACATGCAACTAAAAACAAGTCTCAAGTAGGGACAGAGAAAAGGAAGAAGTACCAAATGAGCATATAATTTGACAATGCCCCAAGACAAATTGAAATTTTAAGCCAAAGGGAAGAAATTTTTTTTGGTAATTTTGACTATTTACACACAAAAAGCTGGAATATGCCCTTTAAATCCAAAGAGAAAATAAAAAATAAAAAAAGAAGTAGCAAACTTTAGTACACCCTGCTGTCAGAAAAACCACACAGAATTAGCCAATAATGGGTGAGTGGGAAATTAAAGGGAAGAAGGCCCAACTTTTGTCAGCCAGAGAATACAAAGACTTTGCCACCAATAATAATGGCATCAGAAACATGGCAGTTTTGTGATTTATTAGATCTTTGACCAGTCTGATTCACAATTTAATGAGATTACTCTCTCCCAACCCATTTTCAACCTATATACAAAGTTGATTTAATGTTCAATTTTGGTCCCTCATCTTGGCAAAATTATTCAAAGTAGGACAAAATAATATTTTAGTAGTTTTAATTCATTTAATCTCAAAGTATATATAAAAATGTTTTATATTGTTTATAAAATATTGATTATGTTTAGCTAATTTATTTTCAGAACTATAATTAAATATTATTAATGACTAATATTAATAAGATAAAATATTTTTATCTGCTAATATTAAATCATTATTAAATAAATATATTATTAAAATTATTTTTACTTGATTAAATGAAATAGTTAATAAATTATTTTCATTAAAAATAATATTAACATTTTTCATCTGCAAATGACATGGATAATTTCATTATGTGGCTAAACATGTGTCGCTCGCCTTCTAATCAATTTGCCACCTCGAACACCATGCCATACACTCACCGGAGAAACAGACAAGAAATGGATCGGACACAGTTATGAAACCATTATCAAAAAGTTGGAAAATTATTTGAAAGGAAAACAAAAAGTATGGGTACCCTATTGAAATGGACCTCTAAGTTTGGGCACCATCATTGAAAAATAGCCTGTGATTTGGCTCAAAACTTCAATTTATCATACTTTGAAAAATTTCACAAAGTTGAGGGTTAAAATATTTTGGTTTATTTTCATCAGCGTTGCTCTAATTTGTTTGTTGTAACAAAAAAAAAAAATACGCCAATTTCAATTTATAACAAAAATGTACTCCTAACTGGTTTACCGTATTTAATTAGTCATAAGAACCAAAATAAAATTTTTCATTTTTTTCTTCCTTTAATTATTAATAACATAAGGATCAAAATTAAATTTATCACCAAAATATTTAATTTTCATTTCCAACACATAACAGAGGAAAAAAAAATCAAATTGAAGAGCCCATTGTGACGAATTGAAATTATTTATTTTTTTAGAAAAAATAAACGGTTTGACCAAGAATTAAAAAAAAAATTGATGGCCCAAATTTTGCCTTTCGTTGAAACGACAATGAAAACGGCTAATGTTTATATCAAAACATTAGTATTCATAATTGTGCATATGTGGCCAAAATCACTATCCAACTACCATAAAATGTGTCGGAAACTTCATTGTCTTCCGTTTACTCTTTCTTATCTCTCCCTTCTTTTCTTATTTTAATTAATAATTATTATAAATTATAAACGTGAGGGAGATGGGAGGAAAGAGAAAAATAATTATTTTAATCAATAATTATTTATTAATTTATAATTATAATTATTTAATTAAAAATTTTAAAAGAGAAAGAAAGAGAAATTAGAGAAAGACATACATACTTTTTGAGTATTTACTTCCGATTATTAGATAGCAACTTTGATCACATATTTAGAATTCTCTCGTCAATATCAATGTTTTGACATAAACTTTGGCTGTTTTCATGACCTAATGTTTGGGTGATTTCATAAATTGAGCCTTAACGTTTGTGTGTGTATAAATTAGTACCTTATGTTTATATTCTTGTATAGATTAACACTAACACCATTTGGGAACCAAATTGTAATTCTTGGATAAGCATAAATTATATAATTTACCATATCCAAAATTTCATTTTCCAATTTCAGCATCGATAAGAGTAAATGAGTATACAAAATTGAAATACTCAATGAGCCTAATCTAATCAAAATCTTATTTTCTCTATTCAGTGACTGAAAAGCCATTAAAACTCATTAGATGTTTAGGTAGCTAAACTATTTCAGTCCATTTTTTTAGCATTTCCGGTCATCAAATGCGGAAAATAAGACTACTATTACATTGGGCTCGTCAAGTACTTCAATTTCATGTACTCATTTGCTTCGATCAGTGCTGCGTTAAAAAATGAGATCTTGAATATGATAAATTACATAATTGATACTTGTCTAAAATTTACAATTTGGTTCCTAAACATTGCTCCAGCAAACAACGTGTTGATTTATGTAAAAATATAAACGCGAGGTGTTAATTTGTGTACATGCACCGAACTTACCAAAACACTGAATACAACCCCCGAATAATTCAAGCATATTAACGGTTTGTTTTCTCTTCACTGCTATGTAATAGGATTCTCAAGCAGTTTTTTGGTGCCCTCTCACAACTACTACACCTGTAGAAGACAAACATTTCAATGTTAATTATTTAACAGAAGTCACAACTTTTACCTTAGAGAGTAGAGGTCGGTCCATTATAGTGTTGTAGGCCAAAGGTGCACTAATAACCAGGAAAAAGACTTTCATCCATGCCATATGCTCTTCTTCACCTAGTTCAATTGCCAATTCAATAATCCCTAAAGTCATGATAGGTTTGCTAGAGATTCCCACAATAGGATTTTTAATCTTCTTTAACTTGCTCAAATCCAGTTTGAGTTTGGTGAAAGCCTTTAAACTAAAAATATTGACTATGCTTCCATTGTCGACTAAAATCCTCTTTACTACAAAATTGGCTATTATAGCTTCAATAACCAAAGCATCATTAAGGGGATAAATTAAATTTCTAACATAACAATCATCTTCAATTGATAAAATAATGGTAAAATCCACCATGGAGCTAGCTTCTCGAGCTAAGAAAACTTCTTTTGCCAACCTTTTTTTGTCGTCGAATCTTTCCAAATAAAATCATATGAATGGTGCCCTACATTTCTCATCGACCCATTATACCTTTATCTTTGTCTTATCATCTTGGATCATTCCCCATTGAGCGATCCTGTAAAGGTCTCCCGTTTGGCCGCTTCCTTACCCTTTGTATGCATCCACAAAAATTCTTTAAAGCACCTATCTACACCATCTTTTCAATCTATGTCTGCTAAGTTTTACACTTATCTGCATTATGGCCTTTGGTTTCATGATAGGCATAGTAAATCCTACTTCCATGTCCGTAATGTCTCTATTTGCTCAACCTTCGACTTGCAGAAGGTCCCTTAATTGTCATAAGAATTTTTTATTGTCTTGCATTAAGTGGTGTAAAGAGTTAGCCTCTAACTCGCCTACCATCAAAAAAGTTGTCTCGACCATGACTTCGAGGCGACCTTTCCCTATTTCGTTCATAACCTTTAGAAAACCAATTTTACATCCTACCCTTAGCAGAATAGTTGACATCATCACTCATCGAGACTAACCCCTCAAAATTCTTCTTTAGGTATCTACACTCACATACTTATTAGCTCTGTTCAGTAAATCTTAGATTGAAGTGGGTTCGTCCATAGACAAAGAGTTTGTTAATTCCTGGAACTAATACTTCAACTGCATTATCTGAACATCTAACCCACATTCAGATTCTTACCTGTATTGCCACTATCCTGAATCTCTCCATAAATTTGTCTAGATGCTTACTCTCTCCTCTAACAATCAACTTCAAATCAGATGCCTTTTTCTTCTTTGGGATATTTTTTTTTTTTGAATTCAATGATTTTTATCAACCAATTCCTTGAAGTTCATTATACTCATGCTCAGCAAATGATGGAACCATTCGTTAGCATCATCCAACAAAGTCTCGGAAAAGTGCTTACACATCAACGCATCCATAGCCCCTCTAGCCAACATAAAGTCATGGTAATTCCTAACATGGCTCTTAGGATTACCTTTCCCAAATAAACAGTTTTGAAAGTGCGAGCCTTCTATTTCTTGGGCGATTACGCGCTCTCAATACATAAAGCAAAAGGTGACACTACTTGAAAAGTTTCTTCCTTATCATCACCCTATTATACATCGTTCATCATTTCTGCTAACTTTGCCTTAGTGAATGACTCACCCTAATATGGCCCTTCGCTATAGCCATAACCCCCACTACTTCTCTTACCCTTACTAATGGTCCAATCATCATCTACACTATCTTCATCATCATCGTACTTCTGAGTCTACTTTTTGTTCATCCTATTCTCTTTGAAATAGGTCGCTTACTTCTTTCATGACTTCCTCTATTAGTTGAATTTCCCCTCTTCAACTTGCGACCTCTACCTTTCTCTAGTAACTCATCGGCTTCTTCTCTTCCGCCGACACCTTCGTTCTCCACCCTTCTAATCGTCATTTTCTTTAATATCCATCTTGTCATTCAAATTGATGTTTAACCGACCTCTTCCACTTTGCACCCTAGCTTTTGAACGTGGAGGCGGTGGCTGCTGCCCTAAAATTGGTGGAACAATTTAAAGATTTTGATTTAAAATTTTCCCCAAGCAACTATTCTTGAGAAAAATTCGTAGAAGAGAGGAGATTAGATGCAGTAGCAGTTACCGAACTTGAATATTGACATTAGAATTGAATATTGACATTAGAATCACCATATGATTGCTGGTAGAACAAAATGAGTGTTTGGAATCCTATTGGGAAAAGATTTTTCCCCGAAAGACGCCTAAGGAAGTTTTCTGGCGAGCTGTCCAAAGTAGGGTCAGGCCTTACAGCTAGAGGTCGAAGCTCAATGACCCTAGGCAGTGGTGGATAGCGACCTCCCTGAGGAGGTAGGGGTGGATGGTGACCTCCAAGAGGAGGCGGCAAGTTTTCCCTCCCCTCCCTGTTATAAGCTGTATTCTCCATACCAAACATTTGATATTTGTTATCCAAGGTTGATTTGTTACTTCGATCCACGCTCATCGCATTGATGAAAGTGTAGATAATGGATTAATCTGACAAGTGACATTTGGATTACTATTTATAGTAAAGTATAAGCAGTGAGATCCGAAATTTCCACGTCCAATGGGGTTCGTTGGGCTTCGTGGTTTTAAGGGACAAGAGACTATTGACATTCTCGGGGTCTAAGATGGGAGGCTTGTGCTTGAAGTCTTCCGAGGGTCAGTTAATTTGTTGCCATTATAAGAGGTTGACTTAGAGTTGCCTTGGGTCGACGCTGACGTCGTCCTAGGCTTAAGTTGATGACCTTTGTGGGTATGAGCAGGAAAGTTGACAATCTTCTCTTGTGTTTAGTAGTCAACAGGTGATCTCTCGCCCTTATATTAGCCCTAAACTTAAGGGGTAGCTTACAATTAGGGACCAGATCATATCCTAGGGAGGATCGGGTCGGGTCGGTCAGGAATTTTTTTTTCACATTGGTACTCTTTTTATTTCCATGTCCCTGATAACAAACTTAGATGTTGTTTCTATACCCATACTTTTTCCTCATTAGTATGGTCTCCGATGCTAGTCCCTGCCTTATTGCCTTATTGACCAAGATAAAATTTTCTAACTCCAGGCAAGGTTCATTTTACAAAGATCTTGACATACTTCTTAGGATTTGATTTATTCTTAATATGAGATAGTTTTTACTAAGATCTTCACATACTCCTCAGAATTTGATTTATTCTTAATATGAGATAGTTTTACAAAGATCTTGACATACTCCTCAGAGTTTGATTTATTCTTAATATGAGATAGTTTAGCTTTCTATTAAGTTAGACAATCCATAAAGGGCTAATCATTATACATTAAAGTAGTATTCTTTTAAAACATAAAAGTTGATAACTTAATCTAGTACTTGGTGTGCTCCTTATCCAGGTTGTAATATAACCATTGGGTTTGTCCAATTAGAGATTCAAAAAATATTCTCAATATTCTACCGGGAAACTTCATTCAACTCCATCATAAATAAGAAAAAAAAATTTCGATTCAAAATGCAAATTCGATTGGAATCTAAAAACAAAAAGGATTGATCATGGGCGGGTTTTGGGGCATATTTTTTAAAATCCGTCCCCGATCCATTGATAATTTTTATTATCCGTTCCGCTATGAATTCGGATTTCCAGGTTGCAAATCAAAAAACGGATTTTTAGGTTTTTTTTTAGATTTTGCAATTAATATCTATAAAATTGAAACAAATTATTTTTTAAACACTATATTAATAAATAATAAATAACTAATAATATAATCCAAAAAATAACATACATTAAATCATAAATTTTAAATCAAAATAACAAGAAATTGTAACCATCAAAACAACATCAAATAACATATATAATCGACATTGCTATATAATTACTTCCTTCGGCATTTTATTGTTGAAGCTTTAAGGTTCAAAACTTTTTATTTGTTCACAACTCAACTTATTACTTGATTTACTAGTGTTTGGAAATGATTCAAGTTCTTGCTCCTCTGAAGGTTTAGCTATATTCTTACAGGATAAAGCAATGAAACTTGTGAGATCATATAGCGTTGCCTCAGTCTTAGCTTCTTTTGCAAGTTTCTGAGTCGACCATAACCCCTCTCTCCAGAAATTGACCTCTTTGATTCCTTCATACAAACATGATTGAGCCTCAATAAGAAGAGTTATTAACAACATTAAATCAAAAACTTAATCTAAAAAGAGGCGATATACAAAAAAATTAATAGAATTAGTGATATAAATATGAAGTCGTGAACCAACAAGCAAATGTACAAATCATGGATGAACGAAATTACACGGACAATGGTGGTGATATGGTCTGATGGATATTCTTTCCCAATCACAAAACAGGAAGCAAAGAAAGAGATTGGTTGTAACTTGCAAGCGATTTGCATTTGGTGAAGCAGTTTTATCTTTAGTTTTGTGAGAAAGAGAAACGGCCGCAGATCATCAAAATATTAAGGTTCACTTATTTTATTAAGTAATTTACATTAATGCCCTTGAGCAAGCCGGTTTTAGATTGGAAAGTATAAAATCTGCTCTCATCCAAACTCACTGCAGATTACATATTTAATTTCAAATCCGCCCCTCTTATTTTTTGATCGGATAAAAACCGCCATATAGGGCTGTAAATGAACCAAACAGTTCGAGGTTCATTTGGTGTTCGATTCGGAAAATATTCGATTCGATTTGTATTCGAAATTTAAACGAGCTGAATTCGAGCCGAATTTTCGAGTTTGAATATTTTACGAACCAAACTCGAAACGAATATAACTATTCGCGAATTTTTTTTCGAACACTCTCAAAACAGCATCGTTTTGTATATATATATAAAATGACGTCGTTTTGAGAGTGTTTGAAAAACAGTTCATCGGTTGAACGAACTATAATTCGAATATTTGAATCGAATACTGTAATCGAATAATAATCGAACTGTTCGCGAATATTCTCGAATAGTTGCCGAATCGAATTCGAACTTTTAATTGATGTTCGAGTCAAATACGAATCTGAATTCGAACAGTACAAATATCTAAACGAACTCGAACCGAACCTATTACTGTTCGGTTCGATTCAATTCGTTTACAGTCCTACCGCCTTGTACATGTCTGGTTAGTACTCTAAGAAAGAGAAGTAAAAGAAAATGAGAAAAATGAAGAATAGAAAGAGCAGCCCTTATTTTAGCCTTGAGGCTTGTCTTCAAGAGCTCAATAATGAATTAAATGACAAATCTACTTTGAACCAACTGGGACTAAAAAGAGCAAAATGTCTTTGGGGGTGCCTAAACGTCGCACGAAGATACCAAAAAAGTCACCTCTAGGGCATTGAAACGTCATCAAAAGTACATGGAAGTTTGATTTTTGCGCGATTCCTTCCCTCCAAAACAAGGAGAAAATTCTCCCACCACTCGCCCAACTCACATGTATTCGCTAGCTACCTTCCATTCCAAAATATGAATAATTTAGATTTGGGGGTTTATGTTGGACTCATTATTCATTGGCTCGCCAAATCTATATGGACCCACTTACCACAACTTAGAAGTCCACATGGTGCCACTACTTCTTCGCCCACGATCCATTGAAGTTGGGCACCTTGACAACCCGACGACCCATTAGACAACCCTATTGAATCTACCTCTTATAAACCCTGCCAAAACCTTATGCTAATTCATATTCTTTTTCTCTAATTCTGGATTCTACATTATTATTATTATTAACAAACAAAAAAAATGAATAAAACAAATTGTTCAATGGAATAATTTTTTGAATGGAGGTAATTTAGCTTTAATTAGAATGGCATACATAACCCATTAGAATATGAATTATCTAGTCCTAAAAAAAAAATTATGTACAGCATAATATTAATTAGAGCAGAATTTTTCTCAAAAAAAAAAAAAAAAAATAACAATCTTAATTAATTAATTAATTAATTAATTGAAGAGTAATAAATAGTAATAATGAAATTTATTTAGGAGTTGAATGGTGCTTTTGAGAAGCCAAAGCAAGGATAGAGTTAGCCAGATTGTTAATAGCATCTACTAAACCATTAATGCCTTTTCTGTTAATCTCTGCTTTTGATTCTTCAATCTTCAGTCTTCTTTCTCTAATGCTCAACAGATCTCTATGTCTTCTCTCTTTTCTTTCTTCACTCGCTTCCATTGCTTCTGCTATAATGCTTGCACTTTTACATATACCAGACGATGCGCTTCCGCCGCCGTTCCTGCCGCTCCTTCTCCTCTTCGCCGGTGAGTCTGAGTACTCTTCATTTGTATCAGAATCTGATGAGCCATTACTATATTTTTAATGCACTCACAAAAAGTTTAGAAAAATTATATATATTTAGAGAGAGAGAAAAAAAAAAGAATACCTACTGCAGGCAATGGCTGATCAGAACATAGCAACGGCGGCGGAAGAGGCGGTGGCTGTGGCGGTAGTGGCAGTATTGGAATTTGAACTGGAATCGAGGAAGAAGATTGTTGATGAACATAAGTTATATTTTGATAGCAAGAAGTTGTCCCTCCACCGCTGCCACCTCCAACGGCACAGGCACCAGCACCGGCGGCGGCGGAGAAGGCAATAGTAGTTAAATTTTGAGGTCCTTTTTTCTCCACCACATCTACTAAAGCTTGATAAACCTCAGATAACATATTACTAGGCAAGT
Organism: Croton setiger; assembly: GCA_948099555.1. Classification (NCBI taxonomy): domain Eukaryota; kingdom Viridiplantae; phylum Streptophyta; class Magnoliopsida; order Malpighiales; family Euphorbiaceae; genus Croton; species Croton setiger. The sequence goes on along the minus strand of CANUEY010138837.1, from coordinate 6,535 downwards.
TTTTCTCCTTTCTCTCATTCTTTTGAAGCTTCCAATAAGAAGAATAAGAAGAAGAAGATCCATCTTCTATTAGTATTTTTCTTTCATAATCTCTGACTTTTTTATAATCTCTCATAAGATTATCCCATTTATCATTGCACTGATTTTGACTCCTTAAACACCCTTTTCTCCAGCAATAATCTTCTACCCATTTCCATCTTAACTCTGTTGGTTTGCTTCTAATTCCTTCACTACTTTTCATTCTTCTTTCATCATCCATTCTTTTTGCTTCTATCAACACCATTGTTTCACTTACTGTCCAATTCCCTTTTCTGTAATCTCTTCCACTTTGATCAGCCATGTTTCTTGTAAATTTTTACTGCATGCAATGCAATGCAACTATTTTGCTTCCTAACAACTAACACAAAATGAAAAAAGAAAAAAAAAAGAGGAATTTGAATTTGAAGAAGAAAAGAAAAGAAATTAAGGGGTCCAAAATTGTTTGTTGATTTGATGTGAATAACAAAATTAAAGATTGCTAATTTAGGCAAAAGGGTATTTATGTTTATAAACAAAGATCACTCACTTCTAGTACTTTGGAAGTTACTTAAATAATCATACTTATCAGCAAAATTTAAACATTTTTTGCATATAATATTAAGATTCCCCTTTAAATCTTCAAATCTGAAGCTACTAATTGAAACCACAAACAGAGGAGAAAAAGAGAGAGGAGAAGGAAAAAAAAGAAGGAAAAGGAAGTAGAAAGAGCCAATGGAAATGTATTAAAACTGACATATTTGCACAGAGAGAAGAGGAAAAGATAGGGTGTTGGCTGCATTAGAATGATTGCTACTGGGCACTACACACGTGGTCTACCCACTAATCATCTCCTCCTTTTCAATATTTGCACCTTTCTTTCTTTAATTATTATTCATTAAACTGTTTTATCAGAATCTGTTTGGGTTTAATTAGTTTCTTGATATAATTTTTTTTAGCAATTAATCGTTTGTATTAGTGTGTTTCTGATCCGAAAGTGACTTTCAGATGAAATAAAATTCCAATGGATGTTTAAGCTAAGTGCCAAATAGCTTGGGGTTCTTTTGAATAAGGCCACAAATTAAGATTCAAAAGCCAATTTAACCACTAATTATTATATTATAAAAAATAAAAATTCACATTTTATTCTAAAAACTTTATGACATCAATTTAATATATATATATAAAACATTTTATGCTAACTCGATCCGCAAATGGAATGAAACACGAAATCCATTGACTGGTTGGAAACTTAAGCCATCATTGTCATTCCCATTGCTGCTTTAGATTAGAAGCAAATCGAAAAACGATCAGCGACATGAAAGTGAACATCTTATCGGAAACCAACTATAATAATGGAAGAAACAACAAATGTCTATTGTAACTGAAAATCGATCGACAACATGAAAGATATTTGATTGGAGAAACTTGTACAAAGAACAAAGATCTTATGACCGTTTCTTAATGCTTATGGTCTTTGTCATTGGGGAAGAAATTAGATAGCAAAAACGCGAAGCAAATATAGTGTTTCTGACGAGGAGAAGACAAATAGATTGACGGAAACAACTTCAAAGACTAAAGAAAATAGGTCAAAATCGATTTGAAACCATCAGTTTTCATTGAATTTTGAAACCACTTAATGTATTCATCGTGCTTTCAATGTGATTTAAAATTGTGACAAATGAAATAAAATGGAAATGAAAGTTAGATGATGAACTATAGAAGAAGAAGTGATTTTTTTATTTGACAGTGAAACATTTTTGAAGTCAGTTGAAAACTATGAAGAAAGTATTTAACGGTCATAAGACAAAAAAATGATTTTTATCTTACTAAAAATTCGAGGATGTCGGAATTTTCAGCGGAACATCATTGAGTAATTAGGGTTACTGGAAATAAGTCACAAATCTGTTGTATACCCTTTGTAAACTTGTATCCAAAATGATCTTTTTGATTGTTATTTTCATTTTTATTCCTTTAAAACCTCTAAATGTCCTTATTAGTTATTAGTTATTATTTGATTGTTGTGTACTCAGTTTAGTTTTTTTTGGTGAATATTTTAGATAAAACTCCTAATAGATTGCGAGTGAATGGACTATTGTAACGCTAATTCCAAATCTTATCATATAAAATCGTTTTTTGAGTAAAATTATATCTCTATTTAGATAAAGTTTTATTTTTTGAACATATTCGAATCGATTTTTACGGAGCCAAGTGTCTAATAGCATGTGAGTGAAAATAATATAATTTTAATTAGATTTTCTCTATAAAAATGGTGAAAATCTTTCCAGGGGTATTTTAGAAGCTAGGTTTTCCGAGTAATTTAAAACAAAAAAAGGTTTGGGAACTATTTATGGGTCGGTATCGTTTTAGATTCAGTGAGGAGAGAAGGTGTGCACCCGCCTGTCATTTGGTGGAGTTATTTTGCTGGCAAGTGACATTCAATGTGACCCATTTTTTTCAACGCGTACCAAGCTCTTCTCGCCTATGTCGTTCTATTCCAACATCTGCTCAACTTTAGGATTTTTGACTGTCTTCAATTCTCTATTGTTTCATAATAAAAAAATATCATATAGGTTATATGTTAGTATTTACTTTTTTTTTTAAAAAAAAAAGTTATATGTCAGTCTTTAGAATATTTATTTTAATTATTTAATTTTATTTCAGAATTATTTTCAATTACTAGGTTATATGCATGAATTAGATCATGCAAAAATCTTTATGATTGCATGCATAAACAGAGGAAATCTGTATTAAAAGGCTAAAAAAGAAGCTTTAATGATTTGGTTAGCATGTTATTAATTACCATGCAAGTTTAATAAATTAATAATACTATTTATTTCACATTCTTTGAAGACCTAAATTTGGACAAAATTACGAAGATTACCATTACTTTGGACAGGAGTGCCATAACTAGACAATCAGAAATTAATTAATGCTTAGCTGCCATGTCATCAATCTTTGACAGGTAAGACCAGAAACGGTACAATTGAACGCAGAGTTAGGGTTTGACCAAACAGGACAGTCCAAACGGACCCCACTAACCCCCTTGACTAGGACTAGTCCTTTTTCGTTCTAAGTTTTTGGACTCTAGCCTGTTCCTTTTAAGGGTACACATTTCCAGGTTAATTTCGTCTTTCCATATCAACCAAACCGAGTGATTATTAACCTATTGTTTATAATCTGTCTATAAAATATAAATTGTTTAGACACAAATTTAGAATTATTTACTAGAATTGACTAATATATAAAACACATTTTTTATTTTCCAGAAAATTGGGTTGACATGTTTTCTTAATCGGCAATATTCGAGCCCACTAATCAGCATTTATGATTTGTTTGGGGGAATTAAAATTAAAAGAAAAGGACACATTTGTGTTTAAAATATAAATTGTGATAAAGAAAAAAATAAGAAATTTGAATTAAACAGAAACTAATTTGAATTAAATAATATAAACTGGAGCAGAAACAAACTCAATCTTTATCCTAGTAATTTAGGGATTTTTGTTATAATATTGGTGTATAAATATATAATCAATAAAAGAGAAATAATCAAGCAATACAAAACATTTCCAGTAAACATAATACCTAGACTAACATGATATCAGAGCCTTGGTTGATTCATAATTCACTGTAATCAATTATGTGCTTATTCTGGGTGTGGAAGGCTCAAACCCAGAAGCATCACAACTTGGCCACGGGCTTATAGCCAAAAACCCGGTCCGATCTGGCTAGATGAATGTCCAAATCATCACTCTGGGATGACGAAGTGGAAAAATCGAAGCTCAGGTGTAGCCACTGCGGGGACACAAGGCACACAAAAGAGGATTGCTTCAAGATCATTGGCTACCTAGACTGGTGGCCAGATGGTAAAAAGCGAGGGATGAAAGGCGGGCAGGAGCTGTGACAGTTGCAGCAGGAAATGCATGCGTACCATCGCTGGAACTGGAGAGAGGCACACTAGAATCAGAGAGAAGCATGGAGAGAAGCGGTTACAGAAGGTAAAGAGGCGACAGTGGCTGGAGAGGAGATGTTTCCCAAAATAATAAAGGGGGCATCGGTTTTCAAGATCATAAAAGCAGGAGCGACTGTAAAATGAGGTAAAGAGGCACCAGGAGAAATGATAGGGATTGAGGGAAAATTACCCTCAAGCCCTTCCTCTTTCGGGTTGTCTTTAGTTGGCTCCAGAAGGGAGGAAAATCTCCAATCAGTCTCTGGACTATTTAATTTCAACAGAATTGGACTTGAAAAATTTAATATGGCTTCTTTCTTCTTAAATATGAACAAAAATGACGTTTTACATAATAAAATGGAAAAAAATGGGTTTTCAATTGCAGGGCTATAGACACAATGTCGTATGACCCTACAGATTTCAAAACCAAAACAAACCTTAAGAAAACTTTTGTCCAGACTGCCAATGAGGGATATTCATCGGTAGAAGGGGAAGGGGAAATTGAGCATTCATCCCAATTAAACTACCTAAGTGTTTGTATGTGTCTAATTTGTCTCATAAGTTATTATCTATAAGCCATTTTACTCTGTTACAGACCACAGATTACGATTCCTGAATCGATGGTTCACAGTTCCAAAAATATTTGAACCTTAACCGAACCATTTGATAACGGTTCTTTGAGGGTTTTGGAACTTTCATTTTACGGTTCTAGTTAAAGTTCTTTCACTTTTTTTCAAGGAACAATTCTTCGTCTGGTTTTTTAATATTTTAGGTGTTTCAAAATATTATTGCAATGGTAAAAAAGTTGACACCCTTTTAAAGCCCCAATGTTTTGTATTTCTAAGCTCATTTCCTTGTGTTTTATTTAGTTTTGAAAGTAAATAATTATAAAAATCAATTTACGTAACCTAAACTCATTGGACCATTTTTAACCTTACGATTTAAACCTTCGGTTCAATCTCCAGTTCTTGCCAGTTACAATTCCAATTTTTCTTAAAATATAACTGAACCTTCATTCAATGGTTATAGTTACCGGTTCATCGCAGTTCTGGTTTATGGCAATTCTAGGTCCAATTCTTGACAATTGTAAACTGATAGTTCAAATGGTTCAGACCTTAAAATGGTCATGCTTACTTCTCTCTTCTTCTTTTTTTACCCTACCAAAAGTTTGATATTAAGCTATTTATTTCTTAGGCAAGGATTTTAGGGATCTTGAAACAAAAGAAGGCAAATAGTGGAATAGCTGATATGAATGCTTTAATGAGCACTTTCTTTTCAGAATAAGAACTTGTTATTTCCAACCCAAAAACTTGTTGTTTATTTTCCCTTTTATTTGGTCAGAATCCTTTTTTGGATTTGTGAACAAGAGATGAAAACCCAGATACTTGTCAATCTCATATCTGTTAGAAATATTAAGTAAAGCAGTTAGTTCATGTCTAAGATGGGTAGGGTTATTTTTAGAAAAAAAGAAAAGAAAAGATTTATTTAGGTTGATCTTCTGACTACTAATTCTAGCATTTAGGTTGATCTTCTGACTACTAATTCTAGCATAGAGATTCAAAATATGCATTAGATTTTCCACCTCCATTTTATTAGCCCTTCCAAATAGTAGTGAGTCATCAACAAACATAAGGTGAGTCAGTTTTGGACAATGCCTGTTTATTTAGAGAGAAAAATCATACTTTTAGCCAAAGCTTTATTGATAAGGAAAAAGGGGATTTCCTTGTCTTATTCCCCTTATTAGTGTAATAAAGTCAAGTCTCTCCCTATTTATTTTAACTAAATAAGTAACATTTTGCACACAAGCCATAATCCATTTAACCCATTTGTCATAAAACACAAAAGCCAACATTATTTCTCCGAAGCCCCATTTTATACACTCATAAGACTTTCCAATGTCTGACTTTAAAGAAGATCAAAGATTGTTAAATTAGCCTCCCTTTAACAAAACCACTTTAGACTTCGGATATCACTTTTGGAATAACTGATTGTGTAACAACCTCTACTTATACACTTACGTCACAAAACATGCCATTTTTTTTTTCATTTTAAATTCTCATTTTTACCTAAATCCAAATCAAACATTAACATACATATAACCAAAAGCATAAACCAAATATCAAACATAACGTATTACAATCCTTTAATTACAAACCAATAACCTATTTATCTCAAAACTTTATTAACAGGATATGTAATAAAAATCTACATGATAAGGTGATACAAATGATGAAATGCGGGAGAGAGAGATCCTAAGCTTCGGCTGATCGACCCTGAGGAAAGACGATGGAACTGACGCTATTAGTTGCCCCAATACGAAACCTGGAATCATATAAAGGCAATTTAATGAGTTGCGAACTCAGTAAGTGCAAACTATATAATATAAGCAAATCAATAAAACATAATTGCAAAACACTAAACAGAACCTGACAAAAGAATTTATCTCTTAGGACTCCTCTTATCCAAATAATCACATATAGTATAATATCTGTGTTACTTTACATATCCATATTAGTCTACACATAATCATATACAAATGTAAACATAGCATGTAAACCAAACATGTAATTC
>CANUEY010138753.1:0-41781 GCA_948099555.1 Croton setiger | reverse complement strand
TATATATATATATATATATATATATATTAGAATTTTCTGCGCGATAATGTGTAACTAAATTTTAAAAATAATCATATTGTTACATAAATATTTGTGTTAGTTAACGTCAATGTTTTGAATGAGAATAAATTATCCTATTACATATTGTGAATTTACATTTATTGAAAAAAAAATTAATTGGTCTATAATAACAGTCAAAAATTTGGAATGCAACATTATCATGATAGATTTCTGAAAATTTTCTTATACACCACATTAACTACTTCACTTATATCATGATTATCATCATCAAATATCAAAATCTTTAAACCCTCTCTACTTGTAACTCTTGATACTGTCACATAAAGTTGTCTATGGGTGAACACTTGCTTCTTAAAAAATAACCCGACATTAGAAAGTGACTGCCCTTGGCTTTTGTTGATCATCATTGTGGACAATATAACTAGAAATTGACGTATTTGAAATTTAACGTCATCTTCATATCATACGGCATCAACGTCATGTAAACCTTCTTGCCCATGTTAATTCCTAACATTACCTTTGCTTTTATGACCATTGTCCTTAGCTTAGTAATATAAAGTCTCGTGCCATTGCATAACCCAGCGAAATGATCAATGTTTCTGAGTAGCATCACAATTACTCCTTCCTTGAGTGTGATAGAGTGGTTTGAAACTCTAGAGCATTTAATGCTATTTATGAATTTTGGTGTATGCAAGTGATCCAGGGATCCAAATGAACTATCAATCATGCACGGGGCATCAGAACTAAGATATATCCTCTCTATTCCAAAATTAAGAAACACCATATAGTCATTGATGTTTTCAACCATTTACACTGTCGGTGCAAGAATCGCTTTACTCTGGAGGTAGCTTAGATCTGTCGAGTAGTGGAAATAATCTGGGTAAGTGCTTTCAACGATCGCAGGTACGGGGTCATCTGACTATTCAATAAGCAAATCTGATGGTATAGATATCCTATCGATTGAATTTCCTACTGTACCATCCTCAATTTGCTAGTATCCATTCTAAGAACTCTCTCAAATAGGCTAACTCTGATCCACTTCGGTTCGCTTGTAGTCTCATATTTTTTGTCAACTTCAGAACCTTACAATGGTTCCACAGGTATGATGAATTAAGTGACATATGAACAAAATTCTGATGGTTGCCTATACAACATAAATGAGATAATGTTAAATATAGATTTAGATATTAAAATAATATTATAAGATAAAGATACGACTTATACCTTTTGAGATTACTGGCAATATCTGCCTAAAATCACCCCCGAGAATAATTGTTTTACCACCAAAGGGTAGTTCGTTGTTGGATGGATTTTGAAATCAAAGAATGTCCTTGAGGGTGCGGTCCAAGGCTTCAAAACAATATCAATGGATCGTTAGTGTCTCACCCCAATGAGTTCAGATAATAGACTTCCCTGCTTAATATTACACGTTGAGTCTTCTATTGGGGTCAGAGGATACAGAATCGAGAATGCACAGTTTTACCACCTAGCAATAACGAAGGAGCAATCCCATTCGAAACCACCGTGAGTACTATCTCTCCTCTAGATCGTAGAGTGGATGAAAGTGTCTTCCATATAAAGGTTTTTCCTGTTCTGCCATATCCATATAAAAAAAACAATCGTCCTATGTCTTTGTCAATTGCATCCGTAATGGTGTCATATACTGATCTCTGCTCTAATGTTAAATTTGGCAACAGATGTTGGTGTTCTTCAGTTAGCTCTAACCTATTATAACGGAGTTCATCTGCTATTAACCTGTTACGATGATCATAATCTCACTCACTTGAGGTAGGTTATGACATAATTAAAAAATCTTGTAGACTTCTTGTATATCCCTTAAGGATATCATTAATCATTCTAAGGCATGGATCCTTAATCTCCTCTTCTGTGAGCTCGGTCCTTGTGATTATTAATTAGACAATAATGTATTTTAACCAATTAATAATTACGCATGACAAAGGGCATTTATAGACATATAATACCTGGATTGTTCAATGATTGTCTTTCCTCATAAGTAATATCATCAGCAAGCAAGTGCCAAGTTTCCTTCCAAACATATTTAGGCCTGGATATAGAATTGAATATCAATAGGATGGATAAGAGTCTTCTTAGATAAATTGGCATTGCTCACTGGCTAGCTTCTCTGATAGTGTCAATGTACTCTTTATCATCATCCAAAAGGCCTAAAACATAGCAATCATCTCTAAAAGTAGGATGAATAAATCCATCAATCGTTCTGAGATCCTCATATGATGTCGGTCCTTTGGTCACATTCAGTAACAGTCGTAAGTAATACAAATCCCCAGATCCAAGTGGTACAAAAAAAAGCTTACCAATGGAAAATCCTTGTTTCCTCTTCTCCCACCTCCTCTTAGGTTCCTTCCAGACAAACATTGTAGAATATTCTGCATATGTAAGTTCCCTTACTTCTGGAAATTCTTTGTTTGCATTAAACTAAGCAAGAAACATGGACTCTTTTATACTTTTACGATTGGATACCATAGGAATTGGTTGTTCATTAGTAAAATATGCAGGCTGCTCATTAGGAAGGTGGAATGATAATCTTTCAACTAATGGCTCTTTATGGTGGAATGAGAAAGCCAAATATTCTCCATGCTGTCTCACAGGGTGAAATATACCGATAATCATAATACATTTGAATCTCATCTACTTTTGTCCTTCCTTCTTCTTTATTTTCCAAGCGATCAAAAGCAACAGTTACCCGATCGTGCCCCTTGTTCACATATTTAAATAAGTACTTGATGAACCTAGATTGGTTACACACAACATTGATGTGGGCTCCATATTTCAATAATAGAAATCTATTATGTGGGAAGACATGTCTGTCAAAATCTAAAAGATTAATATGGTCTTGTTATGCAATGTAAATATCAATTTGTGTTTGGAAGTTTAAGTATTATCGAGATCTAACACCATTCTTTTTTATAGTCCTGCCATTATCCCTTCTCATGTATATTGGATAACCATATTCATAAAATATGAAAGAAAAATCATATACAATGTTATTTCGATTTTTTTTAGAAATAACATTATATGAATATTTTTAATTACTTTTTTTAAATACAATAATGTTCACATTAATTGTAAATATAATACAATATATATTAAATTAACTAAAATATTTTGAATCTTTTTACTAAATTGGCATTAAAAACATTATTAAAAACAAAAAAAAAATGGAAAATTTTAATAATTTATATTAACTAAACTTATAACACAAAATTAATCATTTCGCAACTAATTTATGTATAATAACTTATACAGTTGATTAATTTTTTTTATTAAATTGATTTTTTTTAAATGTTAGTTAATTTTGAAATTTTAATAATAACTTCAGAAATTGAAGTATTTAATATAAATTTAATATTGTCAAAAATATTTAAATTTGAAAACATTTAACTATCACATATTTAATTTTAAAAAGTATTAATTTAAATAGTTGACCAACACAATTTTTTTATATTTATGGCAATGAATAAATTTTACATTTTAAATAAATCCAAGGCATTTAATGTATAAGAAAAGAATATGAAATTCAAATCTAAAAATTTTCTATAGGTAAATTTATTTTAATTCTAAAAATTTAATAAAAATATAGTGTTCAACATAATTGTATTTAAAAACATCAAATGTCATGGTATTTTAAAATTTGGCCAAAATCTTGTTATTATATATTATATAAATATATAGATTGTGTTTTAATTTTTTTAATTTATTGATGGAATAGAACGCCTTTGTTTATATAATTTTTTTTTTTGAAATTATATTTTTTATTTATGTTAGATGATTTATTTAATATGAAATTAATAAAAATTAAAATATAAATTTTAGGTAATTAAATTTTAATTAAAATATATTTTTACCTTGAAATTGAAATTAATTGTTCTAGAAGCCTACCAAGGAACAATCATTTTTGAAGTAAATGATGGACATACTGTACATAAATAAATGATGGACATATAAGTACTTGGCCTCTGTCTCAGCTTTACTATAGGTAGCTTTTCTTAAAAAAAGGAGTCGCTTTGTATTTTTAATTGTAATAAGTTTATTGTAAATTAATTATAAATTAGCATAAAATGATTTTTTAATTTTTTTTTTATGTTTTGATTGTTTCTATAATATTAGTATTTTTTTTAATTTTTTTAAAAATAGTTTTAAAGATGTTATGCCGGAACACTCCAAAAATTTACTGATTAAACCAAAAATAATCCAATTTTAGGTTCAATTATAGATAAATGGTCATAGAAGAAATAATTATGCATTATGGCCCAAACACAAAATAAATAAACAAAATTAGCCCATTTCAATTTAAAATAAATAAAACCAGATCTTTTAAATTAAAAACAATCTCATGAAAAGAAATACCAAAACCGAAATCCATATCAAACCACCGCAATCGCACCGGCAACATCTCTCATTTTGCGAATCTAAATACAGCCGATCAATGAATTGCATCAGACTAAAGCCCGGGTCTGAGTACTTGTCGATGCCGGAATTATCCAAAGCCCTCGAATTTTCGCCACCGATTCTCAGAGCTACCACGGCGATTAATGTAGCTGATCATTTGCAGGCAAGAGTCTATAAACCTAAAGCAATTGTCTTTCTACAGTATTTTTCTCTGTTTAAAAATATTAAGCTAAATGTTAATACTCTTTTATTTCAGCCGATTACAAGTTTAGGGTCTCCGATTGTAAAGTCTAAGAAGCTCTTTTGAGAGTTGTTAACCAACAAACATAAAAACTACAGTTCAATTGTAAATGCCTTCTTCTTTGCTTCATTTCAAGCTCTGAGGTCTGAACCAGCTTTTTAAATTAGCTATGAACTCGATGATATTTGTTATTTCTATATTAATATTGAATGCAACTAAGGTTTCAGTCAATTGTTGATCAAATCATATTCAAGCCATAACAAACCAGCAGTATATAATCCATGATATTTGTTATTTCTCTATTTGTTTTGAATACTAACAAATAGAGATAATGTTTGAACTTCCTTTCGTTTTTGTTTGTTGATGTGATTATTATAATTCTAGTCAAACAACACGTTTTAGATTTGGTGGAAATGTCTTTGTCACCACTGACAAAAAATTCATGTTAAGTCTTCTCAAGGGTTTGCTCCTACCCTGCTGACTTCTTGAATTCTGGAATTGAGCAACATTTCAAATTGCTTTCATTCGTTTGAGAAAATGAATTCCGGACTTGATTCTGAATACTGTCGAGCAAGTGAATTGAAAGCTTTTGATGAGACAAAAGCGGGTGTTAAAGGACTTGTTGATGCTGGAATTACAGCAGTCCCTCGTATCTTCCAAAATCAACCTGATGATTCATACAAGGTTTCACATCCAACTGCTGATCCTGACCTCACTTTTCCAATCATAGATCTTGATGGTGTTCATAAAGGTTCCGCTTCACGCAAGGAAATTGTGGACAGAATACGGGATGCTTCAGGGACTTGGGGATTTTTTGAGGTGGTCAATCATGGGATTCCTGTGAGTGTAATGGAAGAGATGAAGGATGGTCTTCGTAGTTTTTATGACCAGGAAATTGATCTGAAAAAAGGATTTTTCTCTCGTGATTACACAAGAAAGGTTGTGTACAACAGCAACTTTCATTTGTATACTTCACCATCCGCTAACTGGAGGGATTCAACCTTCTTTCAAATGGCTCCAGATCCTCCTAAGCCAGAAGAGTTACCAGCTGTATGCAGGTAAGTAAGAACCATTAATTTATTTCACACTATTTTCTTTAGAATAAGTATTTAAAAAACAAGTATTTGCTCAATCAAAACTATTTTGTAGAGACATTGTAATGAAGTTCTCCAAGGAAGTGATGAAATTAGGTGATTTACTGCTTGAATTAATGTCAGAGGCGCTTGGTTTGAATCCTAATCACTTGAAAGACATGAATTGCAATGAGGGGTTTGTGATTGCGGGTCATTACTATCCAGCATGCCCCCAACCAGAAGTAACCATGGGGGCAAGCAAGCATGCAGATAGTGGTTTCTTCACTGTGCTTCTACAAGATCATATTGGTGGCCTTCAGGTGCTCCATCAGAATCAGTGGATTGACGTTCCTCCTACGCCAGGTTCTTTGGTGGTTAATATTGGAGATCTTTTACAGGTAATGATAGCTGATAGCTTAATTAGCTGTTGAAAACTTTTCAAGGGCTTAATTTCATTTTTAGAGAATGAAAGAACAAAACTTTGTTCATCACTTTTCCTAGTAACATATTTTACTGCTACTGGTTTTTTTCAGCTGATAACGAATGACAAGTTTGTGAGCGTGGAGCATAGAGTGTTGGCAAACTGTGTAGGACCAAGAATATCTGCAGCTTGCTTTTTTACAACAACGCTGATGGCACAATCAAGAACTTACGGTCCTATTAAGGAGCTGATTTCAGAGGAGAATCCTGCAAAATACAGGGAAACCACAGTGAAAGAGTACTCTGACCTTTACAGAGCCAAAGGCCTCGATGGGACTTCCGCTCTGTTGCCTTTCAAGATATGAAACTTAAACATGTAATGTTCTAAGTCTTGTATTGTGAACTTATTGGGATTCTGATGAATTTGGTAATATCGTTACTGTTTTGGTCGTCTCTACTCTGTACTGTATTTTATCTATTAGCTTTCTCACAAACGCTGGAGTTGTAATATAAGCAGATATTTACATAAAATAAAAATAAATTGTGAATCTGTTCTGTTTGGCAAAGCACAAATTTGAGCAATTTGTATTGTCCTCGTGATTCTTCTTCATATTTCTGATATGCAGAAAATAGTAAGAGTTAAAAGAGCATTTTATTTGCAGACAGAACAGTTTCTGTTGCTCACGATTCATGTTTTTATTTTTGTTTACTCTTATTGCGCAAGTGTTTGTTTTCTATAGAGGGCATACGGTTATTAAGTGTAAGCTCTTGCGAGAGTTGTTGGTCATGGTGGACATTTTTCCTTAGTTCTAAACAAGTTGGGGTCAGACTTGTATAGATCCTCAAACGGTGAGCTCAAAAACTATTACAATAGTATCCATAGAAAGTTTGTCTAGATTTTACACTGGCCGCCAACCCTCCTCCTTTGTTTGGGCTTGAGACCGACTATGGTAATAAAATGATAAAATGGTCTTTTGGTATTTGTAGCTCTTATTGATAACTGACTTATATTACCAGTTAATAAACAGACAGATAAACCATAATTAAGGAATTTGTTGACCACTTTAATCGTAAAGGGCTTGATAAGACTTATTGTATGTCAAGCTCTGAGTCAGTTTTGTATTTCAGTTAAAAAACTCAATCATATTTGTTATTTATAGGTGGTGAGCAACAGTTTATGAATTTTAGTAATTTGTAATTTGATAAAATGGTTTTTGATAAAATGAAATTTGGCAATGGTAATAAACTTCCAAATTGCTAATTACCAAAATTTACCACAATACTAAACTTATAGTAACCGAACTGTCGAAACGAACCGCCAAACCAAACCAAACCAAAGGGTGAAACTATGTCGTATTGTTAGGACCCTAAAACGCATAAACCTTTCTTCAATTCTTCCTCTCACTCGTCATAACGGTCGTATTACCTCTCACTCGTCGTAACGGTCGTATTACCACCACATCGTCAGTTACCTTCCCTCACTCCGAAGACCGTCGCGCCCGACGAAGCAGTCACAACCAGCAGGTTAGTCTCTTATTTCGTGTAATTCTCTGTTCTAATTTTTTAATTTTAGAAGTTTGAGATTCATTTCTTGTTTCAAGCCTCAATTTTCATCATCGTGTTTCTGAGATTTTCTGGTTCTATTTTTGGACTCATATAGCTGGAACTTATGGAAAGTATTAACATTGTAAACAAACATGTTTAAAATGAATCTGAATCGTATTGATTGAGAGAATCTTACAAAGATGAAATGAACAGAAGAAGATTACAAGTTTGTAATTGAAAACAGAGATAGTATTGAGAGGAATTTGATGATTATATTCTATATAACAACAAGCCATTTAAATATCAACTGACTACTGAGATCGGAATTCAAATGCTGATTACAATTTAATTAAGATTTGTTAAGCTCCCATGCTTTTGTGTTGAGCTGGACAACATGTAACAAACTCCTCCATTCTGTTAAACTGTTGAAGAAGAAGAGAAACGAAGGAAGGCAGAAGAAGTTAATCACGCGCGCTGCCTTTCTTCTAATCAAAACGACACCGTCCTACATACTCCATACGTTTCATTGTTGAAACGTCATCATTTCTCAACTGCAGATCACAATTTACAACACTTTCATTAGCTAGAAACGGCCGCCTTCCTCCTTCAAAACTCACCGTTTCATTAAGTCATTATTTCTTTCTTCTTCCTTACTCTCCTTCCTCCTCGATGCAACAACAGTAGCAGCTTCCTCCATTGCTGCATTCTTCATGACCCAATGCTTCTGCTCCAATAGAAAGTATCATTACTGTTGCTTATTCCATTCTACTCATTAAGAAGAATCAAAAACGTGAAAAAAAGCTCTTCGTTTCGTGACTATACGATTTGAACTGATGTTATTTTTCTGAATAATTAATTGTGATTGTTTATCTCTAGCATTTTTTTTTTTATCTTGGTTTGGCAAATCACTGCTTAAAGAAAATCTATTTAATTGACGAAGTAATGTAGATTTTTATCAGATTTGAACATTTTAAGTAAAGCTTAGCTCAACGTGTGCAGATCTGGTAGCAGTGTGTCTTAATTTTCATCATTATATTTGGATTCTAAATATATAGCAGTCTGCCTTAATTTGTGATGAGAATGTTGTTAATAATGTTTAATTTTCTCTTGTTTTCATTAGACAAATAAAATTGGGAGATCTGTGCAATAATGTTGTTCATAACATGTTTGGTAAATTGGTAATTACCTATTACCAGTTGGTAAAAACTTGTTTGGTAATTGGTAATCGGTAATACCGATTGATAATTAGAAAAGTGTTAATTGGTTTACTACCAAAAATTTGGTAATAATAATGGTAGTGGTAACCATTTCTTCTCCCCTAGTTATTTCTATCTTACTTTAGATTACTAATATATAAATAAGAGATATGTTTCAACTTCCTTTCCTTTCCTTTTGTTGATGTGATTATTATAATTTTTGTCGAACAACATGTTTTATTTATGGTGGAAATGTCTTCGTCACCACTAAAAAAATATTCAAGTTAAGTCATCACAACAGTTTGCTCCTACCTGCTCTTATGTAACTCTGCCGCCTTCTTGAATTCTCGAATTGTGCTTGAGCATTATTTCAAATTGCTTTCATTCGTTTGAGAAAATGAATTCCGGACTTGATTCTGAATACTGTCGAGCAAGTGAATTGAAAGCTTTTGATGAGACAAAAGCGGGTGTTAAAGGACTTGTTGATGCTGGAATTACAACAGTCCCTCGTATCTTCCGAAATCAACCTGATGATTCATACAAGATTTTACATCCAACTGCTGATCCCGACCTCACTTTTCCAATCATAGATCTTGATGGTGTTCATAAAGGTTCCGCTTCACGCAAGGAAATTGTTGACAGAATACGGGATGCTTCAGGGACTTGGGGATTTTTTGAGTTGATCAATCATGGGATTCCTGTGAGTGTAATGGAAGAGATGAAGGATGGTCTTCGTAGTTTTTATGACCAGGAAATTGATCTGAAAAAAGAATTTTTCTCTCGTGATTACACAAGAAAGGTTGTGTACAACAGCAACTTTACTTTGTATACTTCACCATCCGCTAGCTGGAGGGATTCAACCTTCTTTCAAATGGCTCCAGATCCTCCTAGGCCAGAAGAGTTACCAGCTGTATGCAGGTAAGTAAAGAACCATTAATTTACTGCACACTATTTGATTTCGAATAAGTATTTAGAAACAAGTATTTGCTCAATCAAAACTATTTTGTAGAGACATTGTAATGGAGTTCTCCAACGAAGTGATGAAATTAGGTGATTTACTGCTCGAGTTAATGTCAGAGGCGCTTGGTTTGAATCCTAATCACTTGAAAGACTTAAATTGTGAAGAGGGGTTATTGATTGTGAGTAATTACTATCCAGCATGCCCACAGCCAGAAGTAACCATGGGAATATGCAAGCACACGGACAGCAGCTTCTTCACCGTGCTTCTACAAGATCATATTGGCGGACTTCAGGTGCTCCATCAGAATCAGTGGATTGATGTTCCTCCTACGCCAGGTTCTTTGGTGGTTAATATCGGAGATCTTCTACAGGTAATGATCTCTGATAGCTTAATTAGCTGTTGAAAACTTTTCAAGGGCTTAACTTCTTTTTTAGAGAATGAAAGAACAAAACTTTGTTCATCACTTTTCTTAGTAACATATTTTACTGCTACTGGTTTTTTCAGCTGATAACGAATGACAAGTTTGTGAGCGTGGAGCATAGAGTGTTGGCAAACTGTGTAGGACCAAGAATATCTGCAGCTTGCTTTTTTACAACAACGCTTATGGCACAATCAAGAACTTACGGTCCTATTAAGGAGCTGATTTCAGAGGAGAATCCTGCAAAATACAGGGAAACCACAGTGAAAGAGTACTCTGACCACAACAGAGCCAAAGGCCTCGATGGGACTTCCGCTCTGTTGCCTTTCAAGATATGAAACTTAAACATGTAATGTTCTAAGTCTTGTATTGTGAACTTATTGGGATTCTGATGAATTTGGTAATATCGTTACTGTTTTCTAGTCGTCTCTACTCTATACTGTATTTTATCTATTAGCTTTCTCACAAACGCGAGTTGTAATATAAGCAAATATTTACATAAAATAAAAATAAATTGTGAATCTGTAATATTTGGCAAAGTACAAATTTGAGCAATTTGTATTGTCCTTGTGATTCTTCTTCATATTTCTGATAGGCAAAAAATTGTAAGAGTTGAGAGAGCATTTTATTTGCAGACTGAACAATTTCTGTTGCTCATGATTCATGTTTTTATTTTTATTTACTCTTAGTGGGCAAGTGTTTGTTTTCTACAGAGGGTATACAGTTGTTAAGTGTAAGCTCTTCCGAGAGTTGTTGGTCATGGTGAACATTTTTCTTTAGTCCTAAACTGAAGGAATTACTGAAAGAAATCCAGAAAATAGAAGAATTTTATTAATAATAGAAGTTGTTTACAATTGGTTTCCTACTAGTTTCAGGATAAATTGTAATCATTATTTAAACTATACAGAATTACAATGAATTAATATCAAGTTCGATTCAATCCAATTCACTGTTTAGAATTCTAGAAACCCTAATTCTTGTTTATTAGTCCAATATGGTATTAGAGCATGAATGTTTAGGTTAAAGGACTTAAATCAGAATAGCTCATCATCTACCTGAAAACAGAAACCCTCCTTAATGGCTGATGAAGTTAGTTCCTCCCAATGGAAACTTTAGATCAATCAAATACCCTAAATCTGCTTCTGGGACTATTCCAAAAGTGGAACACTCAGAAACCTGCAACAGAAACAGTAATCAATCAATCCATAAACCTTCCAGAAAAACTAAACCACAACAATTACACAAAATGGTCAAAATTGATGTATCTTGTCATTAATGGCAGAGGGAGGCTCAGACACATCATCGCCACCCCCCGCCAGTTACCAATCCAAATTACACAAAGTGGGCACAACCAGATTCAGGCGTTATTAGCTGGATCGTAGAGAACATCGATCCAGACTTAGTGAATAAATTCCTCGATTATCCAACTCCCAGGGACCTCTGAAAAGGCATCGAGGCCCTGTACAGCAGTGGTAGAGAAGGATTGCAAATTGTTGACCTTACAATTAGGGCGACAACTTAAGACAGAGACCGGATCCTATCGAAACCTTATGTTATAAACTTTTGGCGATCTAGAAAGAGATCGATAGAAGGGAGCCAAAACCTATAAGGGACCCCGTAGACATCACTGTCTACAATGAGATGATATAGAGACAGAGGCTTTATCAGTTTTTGGATGGCATCAATGAAGATTTCGATAAGGACAGAAGAGATCTTCTTAATCGAGATCTTCTTCCTCTAGTTGAGGTTGCTTATGCAACAATTAGAAGGGAGATACAAAGGAGGGGGATTCTTAGAAAGGGAGACCACTCGTCACTGGGGATGAACCCCTTAAAGATTGGGAGTGGCTTAGCCACTTGGAACCGATCATACAACCAAACAAAGGGCAAAGTCATCACTTCGGCGAGAGGATGACAAGGAGAAACTGAAGTGTTCTCACTGCGGGGGTAAGAAACATACCCATGAGGGCTGTTTCAAGTTAATAGGTTACCTAGAGTGGTGGCTGGGTAACCGGAAAAAGGGGACAAATGGGGCTGTCTCCTCTGCGGTGGGCGACCCAGAGGCCATCGGCACCGGGAATGGCTTCCAACCTCTTGGATTTGAAGGTTTGATAGCCATGGTGGCTACTAGAGTGGAAGGGAAAAGGAATGGAACCCTAGCAGAGCGAGAGAAAACGAAAAGGCGAAACAGAATAGTCCAGAACAGATGGGAAGCCACGTTTGGACCCATGCGGTCAATGAAACCCAAGCCAGGCCAGAGAAAATGGTGCCCGCGCCAGGCCAGATTATAATGCAGCCCATAGAAAGGGTAAGGAACAAACGGGCTAGAATAGAATCTAGCCCAATAACAGGCTGCCAGAAAAAATGGGCTTCCGGAATAAAACCCAGGCCCATGTTTCAATTTTGAAAATTTCAATTCCTAAAGCATTCCAATTCCAACAAAAAAAATTAAATAATTGGATTTTCGACTGTGGTGCTACCAACACAATGTCATATGACATTTATGACTTTCATACTCCTACTAAATAAAAAAGATCTTATGTTCAGGCAGCTAATGGGAGTTTGGTACCCGTCAAGGGATCGGGCAGTATTGATGTTTAGCCTTTATTGACTCTAAAAAAATTGTCTTTATGTCCCTAATCTTTCTCATAAGATGCTTTCAATAAGTCATTTAACCAAAGAACTTAATTGTAAAGTTCTGATGTTTCCTAATTTCTGTGTGGTACAAGATATTCAGACGGGGAGGATGATTGGGCATGACATTGAGAAAAATGGATTGTACCGTGTTGATGAAGTTAATCAACAAGGTTTGCAATACTTGCTCATGGAACAACTGAACGATAGGCTTGGTTGTGGCATCGTAGGTTAGGTCATCTATCTGAAGGATATGTAAAAATACTCTTTCTCTAGTACTAGAACTTTTTCATGTGGAACTTGTATTTAGGCTAAAAGTCATAGACATGCATTTTTGCCAAATAATAAAAGAACAGAAACACCTTTTTCACTTATAAATTCTGATGTATGAAGTCCTGCCCCAGTTATATATGAAAATTGTTTTTTATATTTTCTCTTATTTATTGATGATTGCACACGCATGACTTGGGTGTATTTCTTGAAAAATAAGTCTGAAGTGTTTGAAAAGTTTGTTTCCTTTCATCTAATGGTTAACACACAGTTTCAAAAAAAAATTAAAATCATTAGGTCCAATAATGGAGTAGAATATAAAAACCATAGATTCCAAACATTTGCTAAGGGAATAGACTTACTCACCTTAATAGAATGGTATGGCTGAGAGAAAAAACCAAATCCTTCTCGAAATTACTCAAGCCATTATGCTTGAATCTAAATTGTCCCAATAGTTTTGGCTAGAAACAGTTGCTACTGCCACTTACCTTGTTAACCGCTTTTCTACCAAAGTTCTTCAGTTCAAAACCCTTATTGATATGTTATCCACCTATTCAAGACTACCAATAGCAATGATTTTACCTTCTCAGGTGTTTGACTGTACGGTCTATGTTCATGTTCCTAAGAATGGTCGAACTAAGTTAGATTTATATGCTATTAAATGTGTTTTTGTTGGTTATAAACTTTATCAGAAAGAATATGGATGTTTTGATCCTATTTCTAACCGATTGTTTACCACTATGGATTGTAACTTTCTTGAAACTGAGTATCATTTCCATACCCAATCTAGTGGTTAGGGGGAGAATTCTAATATGGTTGACCCACTAAATTGGATGTCTATTCCATTACTGTCTGAAGTTGTTCCGACAAAGCAAGTAGGTGGTCCCACCGGTTCGACTTCAGATAACATGGAACCGTATGAAGAATTCCCAATGCCAGCAGACAATACTCACTCCCATCTGAAATCAGTAATTCTAATTCAAAAATACCTTCAGAAGTACATTTTGACATACCTTCTTCGGATATTCCTATTACTAATCCTGCAGCTTCAGAAGAACCACAGACTAACAAATTTGTTCGACCTTCTAGAAGAAACAGAGGGGTCCCACCTAAGAGGTATGAACCAGAAGATGAGCCTTGTAAATCAAGATATCCGATGAAAAATTTGCTAAGAGGGAGCTTATCCAAAATGGCAAGAGAGTTTGAGGCTTCCTTATTTTATGCAAACATTCCAAGATCACTAGAAGAATCGCAGACTGAAGCAATGTAGACAGAGATGAATGCTCTAGAAAAGAACGGTACTTGGGAAAACTATAGAATACTAGCTAAAAAAAAACCTGTAGGTTGTAAATGAGTATTTACAATTAAACATAAAGCAGATGGAACAATGGAGAGATATAAGGCTAGGCTAGTTGCTAAGGAGTATACTCAGACATACGACATTGACTATTCAGAGACTTTTTCTCCAGTAGCAAAGTGTGATACTATTAGGGTATTATTGTTTGTGGCTGCAAACAAGGATTGGCCTTTATATTAGTTTGATGTAAAAAATGTCTTTCTGCATGGTGACTTAGAGGAAGAAGTTTATATGGAGGCGCCACCAAGTTTTTTGGAAAATTTTAAGCGTCAAGAAAGATGCAGGCTTAAGAAGGCCTTGTATGGTTTGAAACAATCTCCTCGTGCTTGGTTTGGAAGGTTTACCTTGGCCATGAAAAGGTATGATTATCATCAAAGTAACTCTGATCATACACTCTTCCTTAAAAGAAGAGCAGAACTGATAACCTGCCTTATCATATGTGGAAGATATGATAATTACAGGAAATGACCAGGAAGAAATTATGTCTCTGAAGGGTAAACTTTCTAGAGAGTTTGAGATGAAAGACCTAGATAGACTTAAGTATTTTTTTAGAATTGAAGTTCTGAGATCGAATAGAGGAATTTCATTTCACAAAGGAAGTATGTCCTAGATCTTTTAGCAGAAATGAGTATTATAGATTGCAAAGCAGTTGAGACGCCTATAATGGTTAATTATGGACTTAAGTTTTCTGAAGAGGCTGAATTAGTAGACAAAGGACAATACCAGAGGATAGTTGGGAAGTTCATATATCTTTCCCATACTAATTCAGAAATTGCTTATGCAGTTGGGGTTGTGAGTTAATTTATGCATAAACCACAGGTAGAACACTTAGAAACTGTGTTCAGAATTGTTTGATACTTGAAAGGATCATTTGGGAAAGGAATTTTGTTTCAAAGGAATAGTCATTTAGAAGTACAAGCTTTTACTGATGTAGATTGGGCTAGAAATTCAATTGATAGAAGGTCAACTTCAAGGTATTTCACTATGGTTAGAGATAACCTGGTCACTTGGAAAAGTAAAAAATAGAAAGCGGTAGCTTTATCCAGTGCAAAAGCAGAATTTCGTAGGATTGCTCGAGGTCTAGTTGATGTACTTTGGATAAGGGAATTACTGATAGAGATTAGGTCTCCTCCAACAACTGCTTGTAAATTGTTCTGTGATAACAAGACAGCAATTAGTATCTCAGAGAATCTAGTACAACATGACAGAACGAAACATGTAGAAGTGGATAGACATTTTATCAAAGAAAAACTGGAGGATGAAAGTATATGTTTGCCATTTGTGCGATCTGAAGGTCAACTAGCTGACATACTGACCAAAGCTGTTCCTGGCAACGCGTTCAATTGTATTTTGATCAAGTTGGGCATAGATGATCCTACGATCCAACTTGAGGGGAGTGAAGGAATGATAGAAGAAATCCAAAAAATAGAAGAATTTTATTAATAATAGAAATTGTTTACAATTAGTTTTCTACTAGTTTCAGTATAAATTGTAATCACTATTTAAACTATACAGAATTACAATGAATTAATATCAAGTTCAATTCAATCCAATTCACTGTTTACAATTCCAGAAACCCTTATTCTTTTTCATTAATCCAACATAAACAATTTAAAACCCTAATTCTTTTTCATTAATCCAACATAAACAATTTAGGGCTGACTTGTATGGATACTTAAACGGTAAGCTTAAAAACTATTACAATGGGATCCATAGAAAGTTTGTCTAGATTTTACACTGGCCGCCAATTTACCACAACCCTCCTCTGTTCGGGCTTGAGACCGGCTACAGTAATAAAATGGTAAAAATGGTCTTTTGGTATTTGTAGCTCTTATTGTGCAAATGACTTATATTATCAACTAATAAACAGACAAATAAACCATAATTAAGGAATTTGTTGACCACTTTAATCGTAAAGGGTTTAGATAAAACCTATTGCATTTTAAACTCTGAGTCAGCTCTGTATTTCAGTTAAAAACTCAATAATATTTGTTATATATAGGTGGTGAGCAATTGTAGTAATTACCGACTAAAAGTTTTGGTTAATTTGTAATTGATAAAATGGTTTTTGATAAAATGAAATTTGGGAATGGTAATAAACTTGCAAATTGCTAATTACCAAAATTTACCACAATACTAAACTTATAGTAACCGAACGGTCGAAACGAACCGCCAAACCAAACCAAAGGGTGAAACTATGTCGTATTGGCAGGACCTTAAAACGGGATCAAATACAGTTTTAGGGTTAAAAATTTGAAAGTGGACACCAAGTAAGGAGCTCGCAATTCCCAATTGCGAATTAGCCCAATTCGCATTCAGAGATTGCGAATTGTTTATTTTTAATTTTTTTATTCATAAATTCGCAATCCTCGATTGCGAATTCGTAGAATTAGGGCGTTTAATGAGAGGGTTAATGAAAGGGTTTAACGTTAACCGGTAGGAAGAGGACATGTGGCGTCATTAACGAGTTCGCAATCGAGGATTGCGAGCGCGTTTTTACTGAAGGGAGTTCGCAATCCTCAATTGCGAACTCCGCCGAAGTATACAAAAGACGAATTTTTTTGACTTTTGTCATTCACATTCCCAAAATTACCAAATATAGTAAAAATTATATATCGTCGTTTTCGTGGAATTATAGCTATTTCCGGGGATACTTAGGCCCTCGAGTTACACATTCGACTGCCCATGTCTTCTTTCTGCTCTCCAATGTTCGGTACGTCATGCCTCTTTTCAACGACCAAGCAGCAACTGCTTCCTGTACAGCTTTCTTACTCTTGAAATATATTCCAGCGTCGATGCTCTCCGTATTCCCATCCCACATCTTAAGGCCCAAAACATTCTCCTCTTCATCAGCTTATTCACCTATATCACCGTAAACAAAATGGCCCGACATTGAAGGTGGATCGGTATCGCTCTCGGTACTGTCATCCGATGGCACGTATTCTTCGTCGCTGCTAGAACCACTCCAAGCAGACAGCTGGTCATCCTCCGGGAGATCCCCAAATTCGTCGTTCTCCTGTTCAAGTGGAATGGAAACCTGTAATTCAACTTCCTCGTTTCCCTCTTCCACATATTGCCGGTCCATAATTTCACCTGCACAGCCGCTTGTTTGCCCCGGTACAACCCTTTCAGAAACATTAACATTTCGAACCTCAATTTCGGCTATTTGTTTCGCACTGACATACAATTCCGGCCAGTTCATTGCGTACATGTATAATAACAGAACATGATCGTCATTCTCCAGAATTATATACCTCCTGCAGCCATTATATTCTGTCCACACTAAAATCAACGTCGGTCGCACCACTGCTCTATCCACCCGACATACTTCGCATACCCGATCGTAGAGTTGATCGAAAGACATTTCACATTTAACGACTATAGTCGCATCCGCACGACTTGGATTTAGCCCGACCACACCGTCGACGAGAGGAAACTCGCTGCTCCAATAAATATTTAACGCAAAAGGAGAGGTAAATGCCATTTTGCAGAATATCTACTGCTCAAAATTGACTGTTTAACTTGTAGGTTAATTTTTTCTCTCTCACTTTTGTTTTTAACATTCTGAATTGTGTGGGGGTATTTATTAACATTTTCGTTCGCATTCTCCGTATGAGAACTCTTTTCTGCAATTCCTGCAATCTGCCAACTTTTCAGAGCGTTCGCATTCACTGTATGCGAACACATTTTCCTATTACGTGTTCGCTTTTAGTGAATGCGAACGGTGGATTCGCATTCCACGAATGCGAACTTCTAATACAAATTAAGAGTTCGCATTCCTTGAATGCGAACTCCGTAGATTTGTCCACTTTTAAATCTTTCAACCATTTAATTTCCACTTTTTTTTTTTTTTAATTACAGGGATGTCAATCGTCCCTCCACCACCACCACCCATCATCCTCTTCCTAATCCAACCATTGCCGTCGCCGCCGCCACCAACCAATCCACCATCTTCGCTTCCTTCTTCTTCCTCTCTTCTCTTTCTTTTCGTTCATCCATGGCTCTCACTACCACCAGATTTTTTTTTCCAAATCTTCATCTTCTTCTTATTTTTCCTCCAAATCATCTTACAATCCAATTAAAATAAGAAAAGGAATTCAACATATGCTATAAACTTGGTCTCAAAATCACAAACTCATGAATCACATTAATTTTTCACTATCACAATATTTGTAAATTTACATCAAATAAAATCTTTTCTTTTACATTATCAAAAAATATAAGAACTCATAAAATCACAAACTCATATATCTAAACAGTATTTCAATCAAAAAATTATAAAAGCAAAGAAATAAACAAAGGAAGATGAAGAAGATGCAGAAGCATCTGACGCTATTGTTGTAGGAGCACCTTGCAAATCTGATCCTTCTAGTGGAAAATATGATAAACAAAAAAAAATCTAAAATATTTTAGTATGAATATCAGAAT
Organism: Croton setiger; assembly: GCA_948099555.1. Classification (NCBI taxonomy): domain Eukaryota; kingdom Viridiplantae; phylum Streptophyta; class Magnoliopsida; order Malpighiales; family Euphorbiaceae; genus Croton; species Croton setiger. The sequence goes on along the minus strand of CANUEY010138753.1, from coordinate 22,790 downwards.
CAATGGACAAATCAATTAAATTAGCAGAAAAAATTAAAATTAAACAGTGAATGATACCTTAACAGATCGAAACTTCTTCCTTCCCCTACCGAAATCTACAGGACAACGACCAGTCGAAGAACAAACAGTTCCAACCACCACCACCACCAGCACCAGAGATCTTTCGATTCCACCACCATTGCCTTCTTTTTGTTCTTTCTTTGCTTTCGATTCCAGCATGGAGGATTCTTTCTTTGCTATTTTGAAATTTCGAGGAGAGACTTCAGGTTTTGATTCTTAAAGGCTTGATTCTTGAAGAAGGAGATGAAGAGATGAGATGAGAGAGATGAGAGAAGAACGTGATATGAGGATAAAGAAAGAGAGAAGATGAAGAGTTGGAGAAGAAGGAGAAATAATGAGGGTTTGATTTAAAGATTAGATTTAATTAGTATGGTTCGATTCAAATAAACCAAAATGTAATTTTGTCATTTTTTAAAAATTTAATCCAAATCGTTTGATTTTTTCAGTTGACTAACGACGTTTGTGAACAGAAGAACTTAATAGTACAATTTTTAAAATCTATTAATACAAATTTACAAAATAGAAGGATATAAATACACAAAATTTCAGAGACCTATAAATAAAATATATATTAATAAAGTAAAGAAGTGTTATGAAGTAATCCAAATAAAATATTTGATAGGTAATTGGTTAACCAATCTTCAAAAATTGATACATACCGAACCCGTTACCAATACCAATGTTGTTGGTTAATCGAATATTTTTTCATCTACTACCGATACCAATACTAAATTTGTCGGTTAATCAAATATTTTTTCCTCCGGTAATTATCTAAAACCAGACCAAATTCATACAAACTAACACAAATTGAAAGCAAAAAAGAATGAAAAATCATATTGAAAGTAGCAAATGACATGTTAATCAAGCTGTTAATATGCGTTATAGAAAAAATCAACTTTAATTGAAAGCAGAAAAGATTTACAATTTAGAAATCAAATATCAATAAAGATTTACAATTTACAATTTATAAATATCTATAATTTCACAACACATTATATAAAAAAAAAAGGTCAGAAATCTGAAGCAACTGAGGATAGCAAGCCCAATTTCCGGAATTTGAAGCAATTGAGGACGACAGAAATAGAAGGGAGAAGGAGAAGAAGAAGAAGAAGATAAGGAGCAGATAAAGGTTTCGTTCTTCTTAGGGCAGCAGATCGGCTTCTATCTTTTCCAGAGCTGCAAAATTAAGCGGCTGACAAAGGAACGCTTGAAGGCTGCCGGTTGAGGACCAGCGAGTTCAGGACCTGCTTCCAAGTCCTTCATGCAACCAGATGGTCGTGGAGATGGTGATCGGCTAAAAAAAAAAAGAAAAAAAGAAAGAAAGGAAGGAAGAGAAAAGAGGAGAAGAGGAGGAAAGAAAGATGAGATTAGGTTGTCTTAGTAGTTTCAGTCGGTGGCATGGAGGCTACTGGACAACCGACTTTGCTTCCGTTGTAGGAGGGAGGCAAAATGGCTGTCGTGGTCGGCCAGTGGGTACTAGTGGTGGTATGTGACTTTCAAACTTTGTGAGAGGACTGAGGTGTGAGTGGCGAGAGAGGGAGAAGAGAAGGAAGCAGAAACGAATTTTAGGTTTAGGGTATTTAGTTTTATTATACATAGTAAATCAAAATTACATAGTTTTGGGGAATAGAATATTCTAATTGGTTTTACTGAAAATTTTATATTCACTGACTGGTATCGTTACCGATCACCAATCGGTAAGTTATTGTTACTGAAATTCGGTAAACGTTTGTATTTCAGTTTTGTAATTTGGTGATTATCGAACTTTGTTCAGCCCTAGCAACAATTAGTTAAAATGTAATAAGGTTGCATGTAAATATAGTATTAAACAAATTAACTTTTAACAGAAAACAGAAGAAAGCAAGAATTTCCTGCCTACAGCTAGTATATGAAGATATCTCATACACCAAACCTATCTAACATTTAGAGATTTTAACATTTTGAACAATTTTATCTTTATCTTACCCATGAATTATCATTAATACACTTAACTTTCTCTAAAGTTCCTCTTTGCTTGGTGTATTACACCAATTATAAGAACGTCTTTCCTAATAAAAAACACTCATCTTTCGGCAAATTTAGTTTTCATGCAAAGGCGCATAATTTATCTTTCGGCAATTTAGTAAATGTAAAGGCGCATAACTCCTACTTGTACAACAAAATGAAAATGGCTAACTTTTAATTCTATTACCTTTTCTTTAAAGTTGATTTCCAAAGATTTGTTTCGTCTAATTCAAACTCAATCCGATATGAGTTGCGCATTTGATAATAGTGAAAGAAAGAATCTCCGTAATGGGATATCTACATACATCATGCCTCGATCCTAAAGTCTGATTAATAAATCTAAGCTTTTTACAACTTATACAACCTCAGCTGGTTTTAATTCTATTGCTTTTCTATTTTGTTAAGCTAAATTAACCTCTGGTTCTACACAAATTTGCAACATATATATAAAAAATAAAAGAAGCAGCAGTTTCCTTGAAGGTAATTACTTGAGTTGCAGCATGTGACATTGAGAGGCTAAAATGATTTTTTGCATTGGGTACAGTGCTCCCTCACTCACTCACACACATCCTTTGACACAAAGGTAAAGCAATAAATACGCATAAAAGAACAAAGTAAAGGGAGAAAAGAAAAAAAAGAACTCTAATCATTTTCCCCACCATTTCTTGATCTTCAAGCCTCTCTTCTTCTCTTCTCTAATCCATTATTATTAACGACCACCACCTCCATGTCCCTGCTGTAATCCTCAATTATTACAATCAAAGAAAGAAAGGAAAGATTCATTTCTTTTTAAAAGGACAATGGATATTAGTAGAAGAAGAGCCGGTGTTAAAGCTAATGTTGTTAGTGGGTCTGTTTGGGAGACCAGAATGAAGCACAATGGCGATGCTGGGTTTAAGGTTTTTAATGGAGATACTACTAATTCTGAAGATTCTAATGTTGTTTCTGCTGATAATAGTCCCAGAAAGATTATTAAGAAAGCCCCAATTGGCAGTAGCAAGAGAAAGACTTGGAAATCTGATACTAATAATAGTTTCGATGGCACTATTCAGATTGCTAAAAGTGGAGGAATTAAGAATTCCGATGAGCAATTATTGAGTGATGGAATTAAAAAATCCTTGAGAAAAGGAAAATCTGATGATGGAATTCAGAGCAAGAGAGGAAAATCAAGATCTGATGTAAAAGAGGTTGTTGAATCTAGTAGTAATGCCCCCCAATTGAGGAAAGTTAAGTCAGTGGAATCTGGTAAAGATATTGGGATTGAAAACAATTCGATTCTTCTAAGGAAATCAAAGTCAGAGCCGAAACCAGTCATTACAGATTCTGTTATTAGTGGGATTGATGATGAAAAAACCCCAACTCAAACGAGCGGATCTGAGGAATCTTGCAAAGAATTTAGTATTTGTCAAGAAGATGTCGTTTCTACAGCTAATCAAACAGAATATCCACAAAAAGATGAACAAAATCTCGATACTGCTGTTAGTGATGGCGATGAAGAATTGGAAATGGAAGAAACAGATGAAGAAATGGAAATGGAGGTTGATATTAAAGAAATTAAAGTTACAGAAACAAAAGAAGAAGAAGAAGAAGAAGAGAAGGTGGAAATAAAATCATTACAGGAAGAGAAACCCAAGAAAAATGAAATCAATATTCAAGAACTGAAGAAAAAAGTAGTAGTGGTGAATGAAAATAAAAATGTTTATCAATTAAGAAACAGAATAACACCAGTTTCTTCCACCATTAATAAACACCCACCACCTCCTGTTTTAAGAAGAGCAACAATCTACCAAAATCTTGCAAATGCAACAAAACCCAGTTCAGGTAAGGACTTAATTTCTTGAATTATTCCAAATTTTCCACTGAGTTTTTATATTATTATTACTTGTTCTTATTGCAGTTCCAGTAATGAATGAATGCCAGAATTTCCCAGAAAGACATAGCAAATTGCAAAATTTAGTGGATTTAGTAATGTGGAGAGACATCTCGAGATCTGCATTTGTTTTTGGAATTGGCACATTTATAATAATCTCATCTTCCTATACTAAAGATCTCAATGTCAGGTCAGAAATCCCCAAAAAATACACTGAATTTTATGTCATATTTCATTTTATTAATACTCTGTTTCTGAAACTCTGTTTTACAGCTTTATTTCAGTGATTTCATATCTGGGTTTGGCTTATCTTGCTGCAATTTTCTTGTACAGATCACTAATTTGCCGGTAAATATTGAAATTCTACAAAAATAATCAATTTTTTTATCTAAAAAAAAAGATAAATTTAGGCTAATTGTTTTATTTCTGCTGAAAATTCAGGGGAGTAATAATAGATATAGATGATACAAAGTATGTGGTAGGTGAAGAAGAGGCAATTTGGTTACTAAAACTGATTCTGCCTTACTTGAATGAGTGTTTGTTAAAGATCAGAGCTCTTTTTTCTGGAGATCCTGCTACTACAATGAAGGTAATTTTAATTTAATTTTATTTATTATCCTAATAATTTAGGAAACATACAAAAAGGTTTGATGGACTGTAACTGGCAGTTGGCAGTGCTGCTGTTTGTATTTGCTAGATGTGGCACCTCCATAACCATTTGGAAGATGGCCAAATTGGGTATGTCTTCTACTTTTTTTTTTCTTTCATTTTTTACTCATTGGGTGCAAAATTTTCCATTTCAAACTAAGGTGTTAATGCTGGTTTTTCCCAAATACTAATACTTAATTACTTAAGGACAATAATAGACACCAAAATATTTGTCTCATTTGTAATTTCTTTTATTTCATTGCAAAATAAATAGCAACACATACATTTATATGAAGGGTAAAAAAGTTATTTTATTTACTATTTTTATAATTTCAAGTAATATTTAAAAAAATTAATAGTAGAAAAAGTTGCAAGTGACACCTTATTTTGGAATGAAAAGGTATAAAATTTTAATTGAAAAGTTAATTGTAAGAATGATTTTAATCCTTTTTTTTTCTTTTTTTGAGTAATAACTCTGATAGTTATAGTAATTATTATTCTGAAGGAAGTTGAAGTTTAGTTGCTAAAATGGGGAACTGGTAAATTGGCTGCAAGTTTTAACTTTTTTACTGAAACTGGCTCAGGATTTTTTGGGGTTTTCACTGTACCAAAAGTCTGCTCATCGTACTCTACTCAGTTAACTGCATACGGTAAATTCCCCTTATCTTTAAATGCTACTTTTTTTGTCCGTTGCAACTTTTTAATTTTTTTATTGAGTTATTATATCATACCGTTACACCAAACACTTACTATGCACCTTCAAAAAGAGAAGAAGATAAAAAAGGCCATTTTCTAATTTTTTTTTTCAAAGAGACCACTTCCTCTTTTAAAAGGATTAAATTTTTTAATAATTAGAATTTAAAATAGTCTTTTTCATCAAAATTTTTAACCATTCATACACAAATTCATAACATATTTAATATTTAAAAATTTTCTAAAATAAATTCACAAATCATTCATAACATATTTAAAAACTTAAAAACTGTTAATTTTTTTTTTAAATTTTTATAAAATATACGAAAACTATTTGGAATATATTCAGTAGAACAGTTTTGTTCATACATAACAAATTATAAAATTTTCACAAAATACACAGAAACTGTACGAAATATATTAAAAAAAACTAACATCAAAATTGTCGTTGTTCAAAAAAAAAAAAAAAAATATATATATATATATATATATATATCAAAAAATAGAGGTCTACTTGAATTAGTTTCCATTTACATTTACTATCATACGAAATGAAGGTCTGCTTGAAAAAGAACATACATAAAAAAAAAACTCTTCAAGTTCATCACGCGCTCAATCGGTGTCCACGAGGTCCCTAGTGGAGGAGAAGCTTGTCGATTACCGCGATCTTGAAAATATACAAAAATTGGTAAATGTAGTACAAATATTGTTCAAACATTTGATCATGCTTAATTTGATACGAACTATATACAAAACTAGTACAAAATATAATAGGTAAAAAAAATTATCAAACTTAATTTAGTGCAATATAAAAAAAAGTAACAAATAAAATGAAAAATTCAAAATTAAATTATGAAACAAAAAAAGAACAACAACGCAACAAATTCAATTTTCAGAAATTGAAATCAATGATCATACTTCGATTTCAGTTAACGCAATCAAATCAAAACAAGAATTGCTAAAATATACAATAAAATGATAAGTGGAAGATTGTTAACGCACATTAGGCGAGTCCCAGAGAAGAAAAAATTCATTTGAAACTTCTTTGCAAGCTCAAACAGTACCAAGTAAAATGAGCACGCTCCACTTTGATCAAAAATCAACCTCATTCGATTTAATATGTGCTGATTTTAATTAGAAACGAATTAAAAATTAAATCTACAACAAGATGGAAATCAAACAGAAACAAATAAAAAACAAACAAGTAACTGCCTTTCCTCTTTCTTCCATGGCTTCTGCGATTGCCTTCTTGAACCTCTGAGGAGCAGATTCATGAAAGGCTCAATATTCTCCTGCGGCTCCCTACAAATGTGTAGCCATCGGGAATGCCGTCAGAAACATCATAGAATTTGATGTTTTGTTGCAGAATATTATTGGAAGATGAGATGGATCTATTGGAATTAGAGGTGCTGAGGAAGGAGAAGAGAGTGTTAGGTGATGAAATAGCTAGGTGATTGGCGATGGAGAAGAGTGGAGCTGCCTGAGTGCCGAAAGGGAATGCCAGCAGAACTACATTGAATCGACGTCGCCGGAGTTGCAGCTTCTTCGGCTAGATTACCACCACTAGATCATTAATTAATAGAAAAGAGAAAAGAAAAATAGAATAATAGGAGAAGGAAGAAAAAGAATATTGAACAGAGCCACTAAATTTAAAAATAACCCTTTCAGCGTAAAAAAAAAAAACTTACAAAAATCTTTTTGGTCCAGAAATAGAGGGCCCTTATTCCCAAACAAAAACGTGGAGCCCATGAAAAGTAGTCGGTGTGTATCAATGGGCCCACATCCTGCAACGGATCTTGTTGACTATGTTTCCTATTGGGCCCTACATAATAAGCCCAAGAAATCAGAATCATCTTTGATTATCTCTAATATTGGATGCTGATTTCACCTACCAAATGCCTATTATTAGGTATAATAAAAGCTTTACATGTTGGGACCTTTTTCGTTTTAAGAAAATCACAACTTTAACTTTTTAGAGTAACCTCACTATATTACTACCACTTTAGTTTTAATACAACTCACCTCAGCTTCTAAATTTTAATAATCCATCACATGGGTATATTTTTACTCTAATAATTGGGAATATATAAATCAACAATTCACTAGGAGCAAATGTTAGTTTAAAAAATTGACAAAAAAAGAAAAATTATTTAAAATATCTTTTGATAAGTTATATTTAATGAGTTATTATTCCAATTTTTAAATTGCTACATACAAGAACACTTAATTCTGAATTAAAAGTTCAATAAATAAAACCCTAGATAAAAGTTTGAAATTTGATAATAATAAGTTGTCTAATAAAATAACATGGTTTACTTTATATAGATGCAACACAAAAATTTGAAAAATACTACGAAAAATTTTTAAAATGTGTTTTTAGGTCTTGAAACAGACTCTTACAGAGCATAAGTCATTCTGACACCTATAATAAAAATTAGACCGAATATAGCATATGCATATCATTTATTGGTTCACACGTTTCAAAAACAACAAGCCTATCTCGTCGGCATCAACACTCTTTTTCTTAGTATACTTAATTAGTTAATGATATTTATGATGTCCTGATTTTTGTGCAATAAATTGGAAATGAAGCAAAATTTTGGATTAGAAGGCTGCGAGATGCATGGGATTCTTGCTCGCATAAAAAGGCCGTAGCAATAGGCATCTTTACCCTCGTATGGAACCTCTCTACAACGCTCGCACGTGTTTGGGCAGGTGAGGACACGCTCGTCATTTTGTAAATAAATTTCCATGGAGTATTTATGCCAGCACGGTACTAATATATCGTTTTACAGTGTTTATGATGTTTGTAGCCGTCAGATATTATCAACAGAAAATGGAATCAGGTGATTGGGCGGAGTATGAGGACGAAGGAGATGACGACGAAAGCTTGAGACACGGTGTTGGGCTTGGGCCCTCTTCTGTTGTAGAAGTAAATAAAGTGAAAAAAGGTTGGTAAGAAATAAAGAAATAATAATTACTTCTATATGTATCAATTATCATGTGGTTTGATAGGAAATAATTTGAAGCTCATTTCTTTTTTTCAATTTGTTCTTCAGTTGATTATTAGGTTAATGTTTATAGATGTGAATATGCTATTTGGGTCCATTCTTACACTAACAAGCCCAATTGTTTAGGGCAAAATATGATGATGAAATGAAAGCAAACAAATTACTTACTTTCCTCCTTGTGTTAGTCATTTCCTTTAGGTAATACTTATGTTTGTTTGGATTTAATTAGGGGTATCACTTACTATACAAAAAATATGAAAATTAAGGATAAATAATAGTTATAAGTGAAATTAATGAAAATAATTGAAAAACATGTTTAAGTAAAATTCAATGGGATATATGTTAATTAGAGGCATGTTAATTCTTTCAAACTATCAAGAATTTGAAAAGGACTTGAATTCAAGGGATATATAAATACATCAATACAAATTCTAAGAATTAAAATAGTGAAAGAGCCAAAATTTGTTAATTTTACAAAGAGATTTATACAAAATTTTGACATTTTAAAAAGAATTGCAAAATAATATTTTCTCAACTTATAATCATTAAGCTATGCCGTAATATGGTTTAATGAGTATTTTTTGAAAATTCTTTCTATAAATGATTAATTGTGCATCGCCTAGCTGTTGGCGTCCTTCTCCTTCCTCCTCATCTTCTTTCTTTCTGCGGCGGAAGAAGAAGCAAGAATGATTCAGTGTTGCATCTGTTTTAAATTTGAAGTTGTTTTTTTTGCTTCTCTGCTTTGTCAAAACGATTTCGTTGTGAGTCTTAAAAAAATCATTTAATGCTTACAAGAGAATAAATGTAGCCACAACGAATTCTTCGCCGGCCCATTAAAGCTGAGTCGGGCCATTGATTCAGAACTCAAGAAAGAGACGAATGAATAGATAAAAAAGTTAAAAAATATCAAGAATCTCCAGAATCAAACGGTTGCAAATAGGATAATAAGACCCACGATTGGCCCACATTGCCCTTTGAACAAACTCTGCAGAAGGTATGTCCACAGGGAATAAAAGCTGCACCATTATTTCCCTCCATGCACACGCAACACACACAATCCTTGCCACCATTGTTGTCGTTTTTCTTCTTTCTTCTCTTTTTGTCTGAGCCAGCCACGACGAGGGTCTCAGTTCCTCCCCTACAAACTTCTTCGTCCACATGGAGGGGGCTGGGGCTCCCCTGCCACTCCCAGCTACGCCCTTGCTTGAGTTAAATATGTCACAATACATGCCGAAACAAGCTGCATGATATACAGATTATAAATTACAGTTATTTTTCAATTAATTGCGTACTAAAATACATAATAAATTAAAATCTTTTTTGTCATCTAATATTTTATTTCCTATTTGCTCGTGTCTTGACATTATATGTCATTAATCCTATGCTATTTGAAATTTTGAATCCTTTATCGTTTTCTGGATAACTTATAAATTTAGAAAAACTAAAACTCGTTGACCTATATTCACTAACTACTTTTAGTTGGTATTTTATCTATAATGTGATAATAATTTACATAAAACATTTAATAACAACCAATTTTTATACAAATATAATGCAGCCATGATTACATATTATGTAGCACATATATGGAACGCATCCAGGTTTTACAAATAATTTAATTCATGTTTCAACTAATAAATTTAGAGGGTTGCAAACGAGTTAAGCTGCTTGTGACTCGCTTGATGTTTAACTCGCTAAATGATTCGTTAACAAATGGCCTGAGCACGAGCAAAAAATAAAGTTTGACTAATAAACAAGCTCAGCTTGAGCAGACTAGTTGAATTGCCGTGATAATTTCTTCTAAACTGCAATAGTTAACGGATTTGAACTTTTTAGTTATTATTGTTTAATTAGTTTAAACTTGTGCTTAATTTTTTGATACTGAATTCTTTTTATTAATACTATTTTAAAATGCAATTTAAGATAATTTATAGATTTATTCATCAATAATTATGTCTGAAATTGTTTAGATTTGATGGTTTCAAATTTCTGTTGAACTTTTATCGATTTCACGATAAAAACTCTTAATAATCTCTTGAATTGAATACTTAATGAGCTGCTCGTGACTCACTCAGGCTTGATTTGTTTGTTAATGAGCAGAGTTCGAGATCGGATTGTTAACAAACGAGCTAAGTACGAGCAAAAAATAAAACTTGACTAATAAACGAGTCAAACTTGACTAAACTCGGCTTATTTATAGTAATTTTTATATACAGACTTTAACACTATTGGTATGTGATTGACTGAAATAGTAGGATATAGCTGGAATGAGGCGCAATAATTTGTTTTTAATACTTTGAAAGATAAATTATGTTTTGCACTTGTATTGAGTTTGCCTTTTGAGATTGAATTTCATGCCTCTTTGGTGCATAGTAGATGTCCTATAGCCTTTTTTAATGAAAAGTTTCATAGACAAGACCTAAATTATTCCACTTATGATAATAAGCTCTAACCCTTGGAGACTTATGGTTTATTTTTAAAATAAAATCACTCAAGCATTTGAAAAGCCAAGCTAAGTTATACAAGACATGTGCAAAATGGGTAAAGTTCATGTATCAAATTCTTCTAGTTTAGCTGTAATTATACGAAGTTCTTATTTTTGTTTTAAAATATTATCTTGTTTTTTTAAATTATTAAATTTTTTAATCCCTTAAACAGAAAAAAGATATATTAAAAAAAATATTATATTTAAAATACAAAAATTAATTTATATACTATGTAAAAGCATAGAGATTAAATAATAATTGTCCTTTAAAAATATATATCCCTATTGCTCTATGATATATGAATGGGAAAAAAATCTCCCAATAAAAAATGAACTACAAGTCAAATATGAAATGGATAATTAAGTCATAAGTTTTTGGTTCAATGTATCATTAAACATTTTTTTATTTTATTTTGGTGTGAGGAACTTATCATTAAAGCTTGGATATTGGCACTACATTGGTGTCATTTTATATGTATATTGTTACAATTATCAAAGTCATTTATATTTAAAATAAAAAATACGAATAAAAGATAAAAAAGCTGCTGACATCTATTTAAAAATCAAAGAAAAAAAATATAAATTTAAAGATATAGAATGGTAGAGTTGATCTTGAGAATGAGAGGTTTTGTCTTTGCATTCTTCGTTTCATCTTCCCTTCCGTTGGTTCTGCTTTTCCTTTTATTAATTCCTTCGTCCTCGCAATGATTATCAACATTTAATCATTATTAATACCTTATTTTAATTTGTTTGTAGTGGAGAGGATTTATACAAAATTAAATATAAAATTCAATTATTTATCTTGGAAAACTATGTATAACTAACACGTTTTAGGGAGTGTTTTACAAATAAGAAAAAAAATATATTTGAAAATATTAAAAATATCATTTGCTTTAAAAGATAAATAAAAAAATATTTGTGGAGAAGTTATTTTATGAAAGAAATAGAAATATTTCACTTTTAAAAATTTGGGCTGCGTGTGTGACAACTGATTTAAAATAGGTTTATAGTAAGTTTATAAAACTTCGCAATTGTTAAAATTATAAAAATCCAATCTGCAGGTTTATAATGAGTTTATGTGACATTTATAAAATACATTATGTGATAAATAACATATTTACAATAGGCAAATAACACTGGTTTACAATCAAGTTATAATAAAAATGTCAATAACTAGAACCTTTTTTCACAATTAATAAAAAATAATACACTAAATAAAATTTAAGACTAAAACAACTCAAAATAAAAAGGAATGCAAAAAAAAATTCCCATTATCAAATTTACAATAAGTTGCCGAGCCATAAGGTTACAAATTTTTATATTTTAGTCCAAATTGATCACTCAAATAAATTTAAGTTAATTTGAATTTTGAAAAAGGTTGTCGTCACTAAATTTATTTTTTGGTTAAATTAAAAAAAATCTATGATTTCATTTTAATTATTATTATCCCAGTTGATAAGACACTAAGCCAATAAAATCAAAGAGGATATAAAGACGATGTCTCAGACTCATTCCAGATAATTTATTAAGCAGGTTTAATGCCATTCAAATGATTAAATCAAATCAAAGAAAAAAAAATGAGTATAAGAAGAAACCAAAATAAAGAGTTTTGAATTTTTGGGCATGTTATTCGGAATTATAACCCAAACATACCTACATATTTCGTTTTGATTAGAAATCAAGGCCGATATAGTTCAGCAACCAATTTAACGACAAGAAGAAGTGTGCTCAACCAATTTAACGACAAGAAGAAGTATGCTCATGCATAAGTGTGCGTGAAATTGTGTAAAGCTTGTCAGACTATTTGTAGTCAAAATGTTAATGTTGGCCGTTACATGGTAAAAATAATTGAATTGGACACTTAGTGCCAAATAAAAGTGTAGATGAGATGAATAATTGATAAAAAAGAGGTTAGGAACAAATCTGATTAGGTCTTCGACTGCTTCTGAACTTTAAGGTGTCAGACTTGTCTTAGAACCTCAAAAAACATAGGAAATTGCATAAAAACTAGGGTCTTGCTAATGATTACTGTAATGATTGAAAGTAATGCTTGTTGTATGTTGAAATGAGTGAAAAATGACCCTATTTATAGGAAAATTGGATTTCAGACCCATGGGTGTGCATAGACACAGCAGAGACCCCGGCTTAATGATGCTACTACATTGGAGGAAGTTGTTGGGTATTGGTTATTCCAAGATCAGTGTAATCATCCAGGATTAATCTTAGGAAGAGCCATCAACTTATAAATAACTTACATATCAATTTTTTAGTAATGTGCTAAATACATAATTTCACATCTGAACATCGCAACTTTTTCTAGTGGATCTAACTTTGCCAATGATCTATTAGATATTCCAACTTCTAATCTTTAAATAAATATACAACTGTCCATGCTGGCAATGAGGCACAACTTCTTCTTTTTCGTTACCTTCAACGTGGACATTGCAGAGCTTAAACCGATTAGATATGACCATTATTCGAACCGTCTTAGCATGATGAATTTGATGGTACCATTATTGTCTATATGATCGATAGCTAGAAAAGGAAATGTCAGGTTGGCTATTTAGGTTTCATGGGTTCCAAAATTTTCTAACGTATTTTTTTACGTCTACCAACCTTCCTTTAGCTCTGATTTTGGTACCAATTGATTTATCACTTCCTAAACTTCATTTCTATAAATTGGTTTGATTAAAGATTGATTTCTCCAGTTCTGTATTTTGGTGCAGATTTAAGAGGATTTGTGTATTTTCCAGTAATGTTGTGTTGATTCAACTGTTATTATTTATGTTTTTGGACTTTTGTGTCTAAACGAATTTGATGATGTTGAGTTTGTGGATTTTCGACTAGTTTTAGATATTTCAACAACCTTTCAACATGACAGTGCGTGTGAAAACACGCATTTAGTTTCTCAGTTACAGTGTGTAATTTTTTAAAAATTTAAAAATTGAAGTGTTTAATAAATCATTCGCAAAATTGGAGATTCCACTAGAAAAAAGATTGTAAGTTCTGGCAGTGAAATTGTGTATTTGGCCAATAAAAATTCCACTATTCAAGTAAGGAATCAAGAAATAGACAAGAAGAAGTAGTGTTTTGTAATGAAGATATAAATTTAGAAAGAGAAAGTAGAGACATGTGGGTAGATCCCTCCAAAATCCATTATGGTATTTGGGCGTAGCCATATATAATATGTGGTGTCGGCTCCATCAACACCTAAGACTAAGAATTGAAAATATACACTCAATGCCCGTTTTTCGTTCAAAAGGGAACCGACTTTCACAATTTCTGCTATATATCATTCTTTTGTCTTTTCCAACCTAAGAATTCATCCAATTATCGATTATTAGAAACCCTTATCTTATATCATATATTTTCTTTTTTTTTTTTTATTTTTCTTTATTAATTGCAAAATTAGATTCCAATCTGATGGTTAAAATTAATTTTTCTATTTTCTTTATGAAGTTTCACTCATTTTTTGACAACTGATTCTAATTCAGACTTAGTACTATAGGACAAATTTTATTAACTCAATTTTCTACAATGCGAATGCTAGAATTCAAATGATGGACCATACTTAAAAGAGTCTACTATCTCATCATTGTCTCATGTTTTGATGGCATAATATTAGACACATTTTTGCATATTGGGTAATTTCTTAATTAATTTCTAATTTTTATTAAATTAATTGTGTTATAATAGTAAATATTATTATGCATCATTTATTTTATTTAAACACATATCCTAATTAAAAAAAAGTTAAAATTCTTCAATTAATTTTTAAGCGTTATAAATAATACAGCCATAGATAATTATGTACATAAAATAAACCACTAATTTATATATTTTCTTTATCAAAAAAATTATACCCTAATGATAAAGCAAAATAAATTGGACAATATATAATTAAAAATAAAAAACTTATTCTAATTATATATTTAAATAAAAAATTTATTGTAATTATATTTACTATTTTATACTATAAAATGCAAAAATATTTATTAACTATCTTTAATTTCAAAATTAAAAACAAAATAAATATGATATAAAAAATTCAAAATGATCAATTAGCCTCTATTTTAAAGAAAGAAATGATAAGAGAAATAAAATATCATATTCTATAAAATATTTACAAACATTTGCGAATAAAAATAAAATTTCTTACATAAATATCGAGATTTATAATTATTAAGCTCCATGTATTTGATGGTAAATATTAAAAATTTTCTTTGAATTTTTTCCTTTAATATTTTCTATCATATTCAAGAAAAAGAAAGCTGACCTGTTTAAAGATGAAGAAAGTTATAGATCCCATTTGAATTAAAAATAAATTAGTGGCTTAGGATATTTATTGACAATGCATTTAGTAATAATAATGGTTGAAAAAGACAAAGCCATGTATTGAATTGAGATGGGTCCGTCCGTAAGTTGTAAGAAATAAGCGATGTGTAGCCACAAATTAAATTCGAGATTGAAT
Organism: Croton setiger; assembly: GCA_948099555.1. NCBI lineage: Eukaryota > Viridiplantae > Streptophyta > Magnoliopsida > Malpighiales > Euphorbiaceae > Croton > Croton setiger. Next base: position 7,548 of record CANUEY010138753.1, on the reverse strand, counting down.
GAACTGTCACTTGTCTGGCTTTCAATGTTCATAATGATGCATCCTTACTTACATTAGTTCATTCCCTTATTTATAACCATTTCTTCTTCATTTTAATCAATCCACTCAACAGATGTATAAAATTTCATTTATTTTTAATAAAAGAAAAAAAAGATTAAGGCATTTATTAAAAGAAAATTTAGCAGTTAATATTTATTTTTTGGAAATCTGCACTGTTTTCCAGACTTTGCTCCAGTTAAAAAAAAAAAAATTGATAATAAAATTTGAAATAAATCCCTATTCTTTTTTATTAACTAAATATAAATTTTGGGTTAGCCCTTCGACTTTCTTTTCGATCTAATAATTTTAATTTTGTTGATTTCTGATATATCCGACTATATAGTTTTTTTATTATTTTGTCTTTTTAGTGTTATTTCAACTTTTGAGAAAAGTATTGTTGGATTTATTTTTGTATAAAATAGATTAGGATGATAAATCCATATTTAAATCTTTGTAGAAAAGAATTCATATTTATTTTTTTTTTAAATCAAATTGTGGATACTCAAGCTTTGGTCTAATTTTCGCATTGGATGTTTGTTTGGAATAACTTTTCAAAACGGAAATTTCAAGACGGACAACTTTCAGTTATGTGACGAGAGCCGAAGGCCTGTCACAAAGTTTATAGCTCAAAATCCTTTGTTTAAAGGGTTGAATCGACAAATTATTTTTGTTGGTACCCTAAACTTACTTTTTAGGACTTCAGAAGGTTATTCCGGACCGAGAATTATTTTCATTTGGTCTCAAAAATATGTCAACTTGCTACTTGAAATATGCTAAAAATTATGTTGACCAATAATATTGGCTCAAAGAAGCCTGAAAAGTCGCGGAAAGACACAAAAAAGCATTTGAACATAAAAATTAGAAAAGTCAACGTCTGTGCGCAAGCATGCGCAGTGTCTATACGCAGGTATGTGTAGGAGTGCACAACGTTTGTGAACACCAATTTTTCGAAAGGATTGAAAAAAGATTCTCTCTTAATTGTTTTTTTAGAGTCGCCATTTAATTTATTTTTTAATTAAGTCAAATTAAAAAAATTTAATATGACTCTAATTTTAATTAACCAAGTTGATTAATTAGCCCAATTAATAAGACAATAAATCCACGAACACAAGGTTGATTCGGAGACCATGTCATGAGCTCAATTATGGCTCATTTAATCTCAAATACAATGCACTGTCATTTTATGCACCATTAATCAATTCCAAAATCCAAAAAAGAAAGCAAAAATTGAAAATGAGTAGAAGAAGAAACACAAAATAAAGAGTTTTAGGGTGGGGCCTGCTATTTGGGGTAATATTCCAAATATACCCTCATACTCTCATTTTTATGAGAGATCAAGGCTATGTAGTTCAGAATGCTTAATGAAAGGTGAGAAGAAGAATGCATTACACATGAAGTATGTGTTACTTGTGTGTTTTGCGCCTTTAGTGGCTTGAAAATAATTAAAATGGGCACTCAATGCCAAAGAAGGTGTAGATGAATAATTAAAATTATGTTAAAAGCATACTTGGCTTAATTGACAATTGCTCTAAAGCTTCAGATTGATGACTTCAAAGAAGACTTCCAGAAGCTTAGGAATTCGCCTAAAAGCTAAAGTCTTGCTCCAAAATTGCTATAATAATGACATTTTTGAGTATGATTGTGAATGTCCTTGAAAATGGTGAAAAAGGAGGCCTATTTATAGGCAAAAATGAACTTCCGGCATGGTGGATGGTGGGCGTAAGGAACGGTAGACAGCAGACGTGAGAAAACGGCGACAGGTGGGTGCCGTGGCTGGTGGCAGTGTCTGGTGGCAGGTTAGCGCATTTTTTTGGCAGCACTCTAACGCAGGCTTCAGCAGTTGGCGGTTTAACTTGGGTTTTTTTTTTGTTCAAATATTTTTTTCTACTTCTCCTTAATCTTTTACGCTTCTTCAATCCATATTAATGATATGCTGTCTCAAAATTGACTTTCTAATTTGAATGCATGACTAAATGGATTGTTTATTTTAATTTTGCATTATTATTTAGGAACTTTTAGTTCCAGATTACATCTGTTTTGTGTTGTTGCCTTATGGATTATTATGCTTTAAGCCAGATTGATTAGTTGGATGATTAGTGTTGCTATTGTTAAGCTTGAAAATAGTTATATATTTGTTATTTGCTTCAGTTAACTACTGGTTGTTCATTAAGTCTAAAAATTATTTCTACTGCCGCATTCTTGTCACTGGATTTCAATTTAATAATCTCTGTTGCTTGTTCTATTATAAGCTTAGAATGCTGTTTAGATTCAACTATTGCTGCTATTCTTGTTGGTTTTTGCTGTTAATAAGTCTTTGTCATTATTGGGTTACATTAAGTTGCCGCTGTTAATCAAACTCGTAAATTGTTGCTGTTGTCAAACTATGGATGTTTATGTTTATTATTCAGTTTACACTGTTGTTGTGGTTGAAACATTGATGTTTATGTTTATTATCACTGTGCTCTGCACTGATTTTGTTTTAATGATCAAGTTTTTGTTTTGAACGACAACAGGATTTCAAAATCTATCTCAAAAAATTTTTTAGAAAGCATCCCTGATTCTCATGTTTTGAAGCATCAAAATGTTGATGCTGTTTTTACAAAATTGAAGTCAACTAATACAATAGCAAGTAGACCAACATAAGCTTGATCCTCCAGGTTCCAAGTCAAAATTCAAACAAATAAATAAAAGAATCAAGAGTTTGTTATCATGGCTCAAAAAGGAAACAAAAGGTAAAAGTTCTTTCTACTCTTATGCATCAAATAGTGAAAAGGAAGAAACAAGATGAAGATGGAAGATCCTAAAAAGTAAAAGTGAGAGAAAAGACAAAGGGTTAAAATTTTAGAAAGAGAAAAGTAAAATAAGGATGGGAGAATTCTCATAACCCCACCTCTACTTATATCTCCTACTTTTTCTATTTGACTTTCATTCCTTACCAAAACCAACGTCCGTGCCCAAATTTGCAAATTTTGCTATCACTGTGTTGACGCTTAATTTTTTTTCCAAAAAGTACTAGTGATGATAACATGCCAATGTTCGAAGAAGTCTCCAGAAAATTCCTTAAACAGCTCATGTTCGCTCAATTTTCAGAATATTTTAAATGTTTCTCTCTTATTTTTAATTCCCAAGAAAATCCTTTTCTCCAAAAAATATATGTTCAATTCATTTTCTTCTTAATTTTAAAAAAGAAAATTTAGAATTTGAAACAATAAGAATGAAAGAAATCCTAATTTTAGTTTGATTTTCCTTTTATAAAGAATTTTTGATTTTAATATTAATTTTTGTTTAGCTTTATGTTTAGTTTTAAAAATATTTTTGATGTTGTTTAAAAATAATTTTTAAAGAGATTTTATATTTTTGTTTTTAAGAAAAATTGACTTAACGAAGAAAATGGAGTAATTTGAGAGAAATTAAAGAAAAGGGACGAAATTGAAAGAAGATAGGCGAATTAGAAATGAATTAGAAGCAGGAAGGGCATAATTGCAGACAGAGGTGAAATTTGGGGGTGAAAATAGAATTCTGGAAAGTTGAGAGGTAGAAAGCGGAAGAGTTGAAAATCAGAATTCAAAACGACATGTCGTTTTAGTCAGAAAGGAAACGACAGGAAAAGGGGTGCTAAACGACTTGTCGTTTGGATAAGTGAAAAAGTAAAAAAATAAAACGGCTACGTTTTGATATGGAACGTCTTCGTTCCATATCAAAACACAGCAGCATCACTTTACCCTTTGAAACAAAACAGACTGAGGACAGAAATTGAATTGGGGATTAGGGATTCTTCAGACGAAATTGAAAATTGAAATGTGAGTTGCAAAAGAACCAGTGCAATTGAGTGTCAAATTGAAAAGAAGAACGAGAGAGAGGAGTGAAATCGAGTGGAGGAAAGACGAGCGTGAGAGAGGAGAGTAGTGGAGTAGAAAGTTGGAGCACCAAAATGGGAATGGAGAGTAACAACCTGTAACAGAAAAGGAAAAAGGAGAGAAGAGAGTGGAGAGGAGCGTAGGCAGTTGGTTGGAGGTCGTACGAGCCCCAGCCAGTGAAGACGAAGGCGGACACGTGGATAGGAACAGCTGGAGGGAGCTATTCCTATAAGAGAAGTAGCCATCGAAAGATTAGGGGGGGGGGGGGGGATTCTGGAAACGAAGGTTTGATTATGCAACATTGGGGCATCCAGAAGCTTGGAAAAAGTTTGCTGGAAACTCCATAATGATTTTCGATTTCTGTTGCTGGATTACTTTCTTTTGTTTCTGTAATCCATACTTTGATTCTGGATTCAAAATCAATTTGAATTCCAGAATTGAAGTTTCTTAAAATCTCTCTGTATTTTCTTTTCTAGTTGTATTTCACTTTCTGGAATTAAACGGTGCTGTAAGCAAAATTTCTGGACTCTGTAAAGGACAAATTGGCTTAATCTAAGGTAAACATTTGTTTATCTCTCTATTGTTTTTGTATTTTTGATTCTGATATGACTGGAGCAGTTTGGGAACCAAACTGAAAATTTATTCATTTCTTGTTGTTTGGATGCTTCGATCTCTTTTCAATTGCTTTTAATTTTAATTTCTGCTTTCTGGATAACATGTTATTAATATAGTTGGGTTGTTTAAGTTGATATCACTTCTGTTTTCATTCTCTTTAAAATAATAATCTGTTTGCCCTATGTTGATTACTTGCTGTTGAATATTCTGGATTATAAAATGAGAAAGTGATTTGCTGTTTGGTTGAATATTGTTTCTGGAAAATGTTGTAAAATGAGTTCTAGAGTCATTTGTGTGTTTGATTCTGAATTTGTAATTAACTAAGATAATTTAGGTTTTCTGCTTGGCCACTGTTTGGTTTACAGAATGTTTGAATCATTATTTGTGTGGATAAACAATCTGCCCCACCCAATTGTTTCATGCATCCAGAATATGTTCATATGAATACAAACCCATTTCATGTCCATCATTTTTCTGGAAGGAATAGAGGTTAGGGTTCAGATCTAAAAGTCCTGTGCATTTAAGTTCATTCATTGCTTGCATGTACTTAAATTATGTTTGGGTTCTAGATGGTGAATAGAATGACAGATAGTTGCTCCTTTTTGGGTCTTACAGACTGTTTTGCATATGTTAAATTTTCATTGTTATGATCATCATAATTTAGATTCAGATCTGCATTTTATTTCCAAAATTAATGTTTCACTACCTAGCTGTTAGATTCATTTTAGATATGAGTTATTGGTTCATGTAAGAGGCCTATTCTGTGCCATTTGGTTATTAAAGATTCTATTTATATAGGAAGGTCATGTTATGGGAGTTTTATGAGCTGTTCATCCCATTTTGCATTCTGGTTCAAACCTTACTTGACTGCATCATTGCTAGGATCCATGATCTTCTTGAATATTGATTAGATAAGATTGAAATGGGAACATTTTGGCTTGTTTTGGTTTCATTTTATAAACTGCATTCATCCCTGTTCAGAATTTGTTGAAATTGCTTTAAGGCAAAGTATTTTTGTTGAAAATGAATTTGTGCAGCCTAGTGTTCATGCTTAAAGATATGGGTTCAATGGCATGTGTTTGAGTCAGATCTGTTAAGTTTTTAACTTTGGATGACCTGATTGCATAATTGCATTAGTTTATATGGTGAATAAGAAGTGCAGAAAGGTGAAACATGCATAAGGGCAGTTTGGGAATAAGAATTAACATAAGGGGCAGTTTGGTCATTTCATCATAACTTTTGTAGTAAAATGAAATTTTGATGCATTATGTTATTTTCCCTGCTGGAATTACACAATATATCTGTTTGGCTTGATGATTGTGATTTAAAATGGCATGAATGCATGTTTTTATCTTTGGGGGCATTTTGCTAATTTCTCAAAGTTTGGGGGCAAAAATGTAATTTTCCAATTCTTGTTTATTTGATGCTGTTTTGAATATTTGAATGATTGTTGGCTTTATTTAGTTTATTTTATGACTTGAATGAATATTTTTCATAATTTTAGAATTAATTGTGATTTTTCTAAATTTTGAGGACTTAATTGTAATTTTTTTAGTTTATATTTAATTTTATAATTTGTGGGGTTTTGGGTTTTAATTTGGAAATTTCAAGGGTAGAATATAATTAATAGGAAATGGTTTGTAATTAGTTGTTTAGGATTTAATTTCCGCACATTTATTTTCCGCAAATTTAATCGCTTTTTCGTTGTGTTTGCGCAAACATTAGTTTTCACCGCTTAGAAGCATCGATTAGCATTTTTTTCAAAAATAATAATTGACTTGACTTAAATTTGGAAAACGGTTTCGGTTTGAGAGGCCGGTTTTATACCGGGCGTTAGTCGAAATGTAATTCCGGCTAACGTACCCAACCCTCTTACCCGGAATCTGGTTTCGACCATTGCTTTATCCGTAATCTAAAAACGGAGTCAACTTTCTTAATTAAAATTTGGTTTTTTCAAAAACCGGTATACCGACGGGTGGCAACTCTAATTTTAAGACCGACCAGTTCGGCAATCATCCAAAATGTTTTGTCACTCTTTTTCAATATTAAATTTAATTTTTCAGTTTTCTTAAAATCGGAAAAGTCGGTCCGAAATCGGGAATGTCATCAGTTGCTTAATTAGAAAGAATAAATAGTGAAATAATGTTACATATATACTTAAACTTGCAAATTAAATTCAAGGCAACTCTTTATTTGATCTCGATATTAAGCAGCTTGAGTTTTCGAATCAATATAAATTCCGATTTTAATTTCTTTTTGGAGTTTTTAATATAAAATAAGTTTAACTAAGTTTTTTTGGTAAAATTGATAAAATTGTGTGGAGAATGATTGATAATAGTCTTTTGGACAAACTTGGTAAAAACATAAGTCAAGTTATGAGATTCTTAGTTAATAATAATAGAGAGTGGATCAATGAATAAATTATTAGAGTAATAGTGGATTTAATATTTAAATGATATTAGCACAAATAAATTGTAATGGATGAATCAAAGCAAATCAAAATTGTAGTTAATTTATTGACCTGTTTAGTTTATGGTTAATTAAATTAACTATAGGGGTAATTACTATTGGGTCCCTGAGGTTTGGCCTAATAGACTCGTAGGTCCCTCTATTTCTAAAATTGTATCAAATAGTCCCTAACTTTTGGAAATTGTACTCTGAGGTCTTTTGACCGTTAGTCAACGGTTAAAGTAAATTTTTTTTTTTCAAAATGACAAATCTACCCTTCAGATTATTTGAATCGAACCATGATTTATTTGAATCGAACCATTCTAATTATTAAATCAAACCTGTGGGGCCCACTTACTATAAATATGAAAAAATAACATCATTAAGGCTCGAACCAGCAACCTTTCAACAAGGTTGCATACATGTTAACCAACTGCACCAAACACGTTTATTGTATTAGTGTGATGTGATAAAATTTTATTGTGTACAGCACAACCATTCACCTTTTATGACTATAACAATTATCTATTCTTTCAATTAAGATTTTATTAAATAATTACATATTTATTTTTTTATCATCCTAGACAAG